>VYZV01003845.1:277953-290483 GCA_013401275.1 Pandion haliaetus | reverse complement strand
AGGACCTTAATGAGCAGAAATACATTTTATAATTTACCTCTGAAATATTGCACAAATGACAGAAAGTTGGGATGGAGTGACAGAGGAAACAAAAGATAATCTGACTGCAGTAGCTGGCAGGACTGAAATCAAATGTGAGTAATAATTGAGTAGTGTATAGGAGATTTGGGAAAATCAGATTTTGCAGTTCTTTTAATTATCCTTTATTGTATTACCTATACTCAGGGAGATTGTTTAAAATGTGAATTCTATTTGGACAATGCCCTTGTGAAGAGAAGCAAACCATGCATTATGAATGAGCAAAAGAGTTTTAATACCTTGCTATTGGAATCTAAACCATTCAAATCACTGTTGCAGCTTTTGAAGCTCCTTGTGTTTGGTTCTTTTTTGGTGTTATGCACAGCTAAGGGCAGGGACACCCCATTGCTGTCACACCGGCAATCTGCAGCCCCCTTTCAAAAACTCCTGTCCTCTGCTTTTGTGCCATGGTCTCAGAGAACAAGAGGTATAAAAACCACTGGCCTGGACCACGTATCAGGCTGAATATGAAACCTCTGAGTGCAAAGAAACCAAAACTCTGAACAGTGTTTGAAACAAAACTTGAGAGACCTTCAAAAGTAGAGTGGGTGAGAATGAAATTGATATTCAAAGCCATAAGGTAATAGGGCTGATCTGTATGGTTCCTGGCTGCCATAATAAATCTCCCTCTGAAGTGCGTGGACATTGGAACAAAGCACAGAGATGCAGGTGTTAATATCCAAGTCCAGCTCCGTCTTTGTTTACATTGCTTTGCAATTTAGAAGAGATTTGTCATTAATATATAATGTCAACCTTTGTAAATGCATAGAGATACTGTCATCTTTACTGCTCGTGACTGCATGGTTGTCATTCACAGTCACCACAGAGGTCTCCATAGATCTTTGCTTGGTCTAAGTTGTTGAGGAACAAAGTAGTGATCACAATACTGATTTATACCAGGTTTTTTTATTCTACTTAGCAACTTGGATTATTTATAAATACAAATGTTTACAGCTGTATAAAATATCTCTAAAAGCTGAGCATGTTTTGTCTCTTCCAAAGACTGCTTTAAAAATACTGTTTTTTAGGTTGAATCCTCACAAAAAATATCTTGGAAAAAAGATATTTTAAGTTGGTTACATTTATCTGAATACCACCCAGCTGCCCAGACTGGCTCATCTTGTCTGGAATGAGATGTAATTAAGCACTGTGGATTGAATGTTAAATTCAATAAAAAAGCTCTCAGTAAGTTAATGAAAAATCATTTTTAGCAAGCAGGACAGAACTCTGTAGATTCAAAATACATACATTCCTTTCCCATAAACTTGATACACAAAGAAAATCCTGTCTTCAGTTATCAAAAAAGACTGAAAACTGATAAGCTGGTTAATAAAAACTGGGAAACCCTGTGAAATTACAGTATATGTTCTCCTAATCTAAAAAATAGATTTGTCCACTCCAATATTTGATAAATTTTTTATCATTAGAAACTTCTTTGTACGTACATAGTAAGCATGGAAAGCTGTTTCTATGGATAAGTCACAGAAGAGGCCTGAGATAACAAGACCAGATCGTTCATTGGGTCTTCATATTTCTTCAATGGGAAAAAAAGAAACTATGATAACAGCTTTGCAAGTGGTTCCAATTCTGAGATAGAAATTTGTGCATCTAGATTAACATAAAGCATGAATCATAAAGATCTCATTATGTGATTATGCAAATACACATTAATTGCACAATTACAAGCATCTATGGTGATGAAATATGATTAATTATATGACTTGGTTCGCTTGCTGAATGCAATGCCATTAGCAACTAGAGGTCCATAGATGTGTTTCTTTTTTTGATTCACTGACATTTTAATATTATGAGGGAATTATAAATTATTGTAACAACAGATGATAAAAGCAGATGGAATAAACTTAACTGAAGCCAAGATGATTTACACATCTTTAAACTGAACAGTTTGTGTATTTATCCAGCCATAAATGTTTTGCTCCATGATCATGAGTTCTGTTTGGAAAGAAAGTTTCCAAAAAACAGTGACATATCTGGAAAAGACTTTAAACATGTGTCTTAAAATGGTAAGCAGTACTGAATGGAAAGTAATCAGTGGAAGGTAATGTAGGGCTGCCAAAGACACAGCTGTACTGGCCCACTTGAGAAGGGACAGGCACTGCTGACTTTGAGAGTATGATCTAGCTTACTTGCCTTAAATGTCTAATATGATAGACACTACCAGAGACTCATATATTCTACCTGCCTCAAACATCCCTCTGAGGACAGATCAAGGGCTTTCTGTGGGAGTTTATCTCTTTGTTGATTACAGGAGGAGCCTTGATGTATAGCTTAAAGGTGGTGCTTTGTGTAGAGGTGATTAACATTAGTAGAGATGACTCCTACCTATGCATGTGATGCAGGAATAGACCTCATGCTTGCAGGAGCACTGGGAAGGTATGGTATCTTCCAGTCAAGTAAAAAGGAGTAGCTTGTTCTCCTCATTATAACATCTTCCATTGTGTTTTGGGTATAGATCTTAAGCCATGACACAGCTGCTTTGAAATACCCTATGCAGTCAGTCTGCCCTGAGCATTGGGACTAATGTAGCATGACTGCTACTTGTGTAGGATGACTGAGGCTTTCCACAGCCACTTCCCAACATCTGAGGCCCAGTGCATGGCTGACATGTCTCGTGTGAAATCCTTCAAAATCATCGGCACAGAATCACAGAGTGGTTGAACTTGCAAGGGACCTTCGGATGTCACCGGGTCCAATCCCCCCTGCTCAAGGAGGGCCACTTAGAGCCAGTTGCCCAGGACCACGTCTGGATGTTTTTTTAATATCTCCAAGGATGAATACCCCACAACCTCCCTGGGCAACCTGTGCCAGTGTTCCTTCACCCTTTTCATAAAAAAGTGTTTCCTAATGTTCAGATAGAACCTCCTGTGTTTCTGTTTGTGTCTATTGCCTCTGGTCCTGCCACTCGGCAGCAGTGAAAAGAGCCTGTCTCCATTTTCTTTCCACTCTCCCTTCAGGTGTTTACATAAATTAATAAGATTGCCCTGAGCCTTCTTTTCCCAGGCTGAACAGTCCCAGCTCTTTCAGCCTTTCCTCATAAGAGAGACACTCCAGTCCCTTCATCATCTTCATGACCGTTCATCGGACTCTCTCCAGTATGTCCTTGTCTCTCTTGTGCCGACGAGCCCAGAACTGGACACAGCACGCCAGGTGTGGCCTTACCGGTGCTGAGGGGAGGGGAAGGATCACCTCCCTTGACCTGCTGGCAATACTTTGTCTAATGCAGCTAAGGATACCATTCACCATCTTTGCTGCAAGGACACACTGCTGGCCCAGGTTCAACTTGGTGTCCATCAACACCCCTAGGTCCTTTGATGCTAAGCTGCTTTCCAGCTCTGTGGCCCCCAGCATATACTGGTGCCTGGGGTTTTTCCTCCCCACGTGCAGGATTTTGCCTGTCAAGGTCCCTCTGGATGGCAGCACAATCCTCTGGCAGAGCAGCCACTCCTCCCATACAGTCTCAATACTGTATTTTGCTTTTCACCAGTACACAGCTCGTCTATCTGACACTGACAATTCTGACTGATGAGGAGAACAATGTTGCTACTTAAACTATATCATTCTCCTTGAGCTCAGTCTTGCTCCATGTAGACCAGCAAAGTCTAGTGAATTCCCCTAATCTACCCCTAGCCGTTGCATTTGTAATGAAACAGCTGCTGCAGTCTTTCAATATCCAACTTGCGAAGAAACCTCCTGCTCCTCCTCCTCCCCAATTTAAACAATCACTTCATAAGGATAAATTGTAACTCTTACTTCTAACCATAACTGAAAGTGTCACAGCAGACAATCTGCAGTTTTTAAGTTATCAACTATTTGTAAAATGCAGGAAGGTTCACTAGTAGGTCTAGAAAACTTCAGATGAAAGCAGATGGAGAAAAGGTTGCCATAACCTAATCTGTCTGTTCTCTATTTTTTCACTTTAAATTGAATATCTGGTTATCTTTTCATAAACATAAAAATAAGTTGCTTTCTAAGCACTAAGATGGAGCACCTCAAATACTGACTACAGATGTGAATATTCCAAGAAGCACTAAACTTGAGATGTATTTGTATATCAACAATGAGAACATCTCAGCCATAAAATTAATTTGTTTTGCTTGTTCAGAATACAGATAATTGGAGACATTCAAGAAAATACAGGTATTAAAAAGTGTCTCCTTATGATTGAGTGGATTATTTTTTAAAAGGAAATAGCTTTCTAAAAGAATACACCTATTAGAAAAACCAGCTTGCACAGATGTGCATGATGTCATCCTCTTTTCTTGTTTAGAAATAATGTCTTTCAGAAAACTAGCTTATAATTGTATTCTTTTAACATTTGCTGTTCACCCAAACCACCTTCCCCTGAAATCATTGGTAAAACTCCAATAAGCCTCATAAGAGACTAGTGTTAAAGAAATACTAAGTGCTTTTTAATATGTCAATTAACAGTGTTTATCTTTCTTGGTGGCAAACTTCTGGAGCTTTTCTCTGAGGTCACTACTAATTAGAAGCTGGTACCACTCTGAAAATTCATGGAAGGTCTCCTCCACACTGCTGACAACATAAAAATTATTGTACATTTTTGCACATTAACAAAATCCATTCTCATTAACACCATCCATTCTCATTAACACCATCAGTAACAGAGCACTGTAGCAATTACTCAACAAAAATATATGTCCTCTTCTTTGTGACTTTCCCCTTGTGGCAGATGTGGCTTTTCACCAGCTTCTTTGGTTTTTTAGAGGGATTGACAAACACGTGTTTTCCACTGAAACAGACACTGAGTCTCTTAGGGAAGTCTCCTCTTGTGGAGAGGTAACCTAAACATACTCATAGTCATTACTACACAATAGCCATTACTAACAGCTTCACTGAGTAGCTTACTAATATATTTCTAGAACACAGTGACAGGTAAATACTTACAGGAGTACTTACAGGAGAATAACATCAGCATTTGATAAACCTTAACAATGTGTTGGTGGTGTATCACACAAAATAATGGTTTCTGCCTCAAATTAATTTCAGGATAAAAGGAAGATAAGGAGCCTGGTTTTCTGCCAAAGCCAGCTGTCAAAGACCTGCTGGATGCCAGCTAGTCTCAGACTGCAGCTGGGGCCAACGTGCATGTTAAAGACCTGGCTATATATCTCTATCACAGCTGTGCAGATGCTTCTGGCTCACCTGCTGAAAGTCCCCATAGACCCATGAGACACACAAAGCCAGGGCGTTCTAGGACTCATCTGCCCGATGCTGGCCAAGAAGTGCAGTCCCAGGGTGGGCTCCGGCAGGTGGAGGAGTTGTGTGGGGCCAAGAGGCACTGGGAAGAGCTGCCCACAGCGCTGGGTCGGACCTGCGCTCCTGAGCAGAGGCATGAGGCTCCTTCTGCCATCAGCCTGGAGCCTGCGTTGGGTCTGCAGCTGGGTCTGGGCAGGGATGCACCTTGTCTCAAAAGGCATTTTAAGCAATACCTTGCTCTCTTCCAACTGTTTTTGGATGAGCTATAGGAGTCAAAGAAGGAATGGGGCTCTATAAGGAGCAGCCAGAGGATCTGCCAGCATTTGGGGCACAATCTAGCATGCAGGTTTAAGTTTTCTTTCTAGAAAGCATAGAGGAGCTTAGAAGCTCATATCGTAGGAAAACCTCTAGATCTGTGATGCCACTGAACTTGCAAACACCCGAGAAGAGTAGAAAAGCAGCCCAGAATAGGCTAAAGCTTTAATTTCTACCTGATTTTCTCAAAAAAGGATGCACACTGCACTTCTCATGCCTGCCATCCTCTGACCCAGAAAAATTCGTTGGCTTCACACAGCCCAGTCATAAACCCCCAGTTTACCAAGTGGAAGGCTGAAGTGTCGTGTTCTGACACAGAGGAATTTGAAAGCCAGATCTGCCAGATGTTCTTATTTTCATCATAAAGGGTTATCCCCATTAATAAAAACAGAAAAAATTAACTCCGAGGATGAAACAAGCATTTATAACATGATCATGGAAGAGTAAATATATATATATACATAAATACACAAAAAAATATCTATTTATATACAACCTAAACAGAAGTCAACATTTCTCATGAAAACTTATCTGTCAGTTCAAGAAGTAAATGAGAGTTCAGCTCTGCTCTTGATTTGAAGCAAGTGCTGTGAGCCAGGTTTGGTTCACATTTTCAGAATTTATAATACTGTGATGCTTGCCAAAAATCCTTAATTAGATCAGAGGAGCAGCAAAACTGTCAGATGCAATAGCAGAGTACAGCGAAGGAATAAAATATTCTGGGGTTAATTGGATAAGTTCATTCAGCCAGTTTTGCCAGGCTACTTTTCTACAATGATTTGCAGACTGATAATGAGGATAGGGTTTTTCTCAGTAATAATAAAGCTGATTCCTCAAATACATTTCATTTACAAGACCCCAGAAATTGTTTATAACTAACATAAACCAACAATCAACATACCCCTTCCCACAGCACACATAAATTGTGAACTTCTCATGAACTTAACTGCTTAGGCAGTCATTTGGGTATCTCACTTGTATGAGAATTTCATGGCAAGTGCTGCTGGCTGAGTGCTGTGGTGAGGCTGAGGCCCAGTGACATCTCTAGTTACACAAAGTATTTGAGCCTTCATGTATTCAGAAGAAGGCTGCAACACTTGGAAAGACAGAGTAAGAGGATACAATGCTAAACTCAAAGATTAGGCTGTAAACCATGTTTCACCTGATTCCCCCACTTATTTAGAGAGCTCAAATAAATTATGACGTTCAGCATGTTTTACTTGACATAGTATATTAACACAAGAACATTTCTAAGAAACGAAGAAATATTTGTAATACAGACTATATTTTTTATGCAAATCTTTTTGGTAGTAATCTTAGCCTTTTTCAGCCAATTGTCCACCTTGTAATAGATTCAATGCTGTAGGGACATGTCTAGAGTGAGAGCAGGACATTTGATCCCCAAGGTATTTGACGACAGAGAAGACACAAACTTTATGATGCAGGAGGCAAACGCCAGCCTGTGCATTATTTTAAAGAGGCCTTTCCAAACCGTGAGCTGAGTACCAAAAATGCTGCACAGCTATTCTGTAAATGACTTGCCTTTTGTTAAGCCCCAGCACAGCTGGTCAGGATGAATTCTGCTAATGTGGTGCTCTACCAAATCATCTCCCAGCCACAGGAGAATGTTATTTCTTTACAGAAGAATGAGCACTGAGATATTCCCTTTTGAAAGGAAAGAATAGAGAAGTCTTGCCATTTGATCTAAGTTTTATCTGCTGACACAATAGCTCGTACTCACAACCACTGTCAGGAAGTTAACAAGTAATTTAAAAACCACCCTATGTAGTTCACCTACTAATGTGACTATTTTATAAAAAAAAATTAGAGCCAAAAAGTGTTTTGAACACCTCAATGTGATTTCAGCAGTTATTTGGGAAGGCTTTATTCTGAAATAAAGAGCAGCAATCTTCTTCCAGAGATCCAAACAGCCTTTCATCATTCAAAATACTTTTATGACAATTAGGGAATAGCACAAATGAGATCGAAGTCACATCTACCTCTGCTAAATTCTACAAGCTGAAAAGCAAACTTGAGGAAGTAGGGATATGAGCAGCTGCTTCAGTAGGAGTTAACATGTAGCTGAAATGAGCAGAAGGAATCTTCCTTACTGTGTTTCTGTGTTCTGAAGGAGCTTTGGACTTAACACTGTTGACAACACTGCAGCTGTACGCTGCTCTGGGGCATCCTTTTCTTTTTGTGGTGTGTCAGATGCCCCCAAGCCCCCTTGTCTGGTAACACAACGGAGGACCTTGCGTAGTCATGGTGGAAGCAACATGTGGCCTTTCCTAACTCTAGGCTCTTTCAGCAATGAGCTCCTTCTAGGAAACATTTAATTAAGCTAAGCACAGCACTATCAGTGAAAATGGAAAGATTAAATAACAAAGGTAACAAGTAACTCCTATATTACATACTAATACTCATGAGCCTCATGTTCTTATGAACTGGAAAGGACAAAAACTGCAAGGGGTGGTCCCCAGAGAAAATACAAAAGAACAGGGCTGTCCTTTTATGTGACGGGATACACAAAGCACATTACACCCTTTGGCAAACCTTGATGCTCTGACCTGCTATTACAGGCCAAACAGCCTCAACCCAGGGAATTTCAGCTAATTCATTGCCAGTTAACATAATCTTTTCCTTACTAATTCAGGTATTGAGAAACAATGAAGACATAGACAATTAAACAAACAACAAAGGAAATTACTACTCATGCCCCTTCCCCAGGTTCAAATTCAGTCCAACACCCCTCCTCCCCACTCCTAGTCTTGGCTGGCCTTATTTTCAGTGTGTATATCTCAGTCCTTCCCAATCTCATTGACGAGGTGATAGGCAGTGCAGGAGGTCAGTGTTAGTGCCTAAAGGTTTCTTTTCCCATCCCCTGTTTCCCTCTCTTTTCCTCCCCTCCTCCTCACTTGTTACTCCAGTGTGGCTCACCCATGGGTCACAGTCCCTCAGGGGTGTCCCTGTTCCAGCATAGGTCATTCACAGCTGTTCTGGCATGGCTTGCCCACAGCCCCAGTCGTCTCAGAGCTGTACCTCCTCCTTCCATGAGTGCATCTGCAGCTGTGTGCCCAACAACATCCCTTTCCACGTCTTCTCCATTTTGTCTCTCCAAAAGTGTCTCCTCACGTTTGTTCTCATGTGTCCCTTTTCTGTGTATCCTCCTGTGCCTCCTCTCACATCTCCTTCTTGTGCTTTCTCCAGTGTGCCCTCACATGTGTCCTTTTGCATCTCCTTTTGTGCCTCTTCATAGGTGTCCTCTGGTGTCTCCTGCCCCAGTGACTAACACCCTTTCCTAAGCATGTCCGTGCAGAGCTGCCGCAGGTTCCCCTGCCTGGCTCCAGGTTTGGTGGCAGTGGGGTTTTCCACCATTTTGGAGCCATCTGGAATCATCTGCAACCATCCCAGAGTAGTTCATGGCCTCCTCCCACAGAGGGCACCCCACCAGATATGCCCCAAACACCTGCATGCAGGATCAAAACAGAAACAGGACAAGGGAAGAGGCACTTGGCATCCCAGCAAAGGGTACGAGAAGGCATCTTGTGCATCAGTTGTCTCTTCCAGGAGGGTTGCAAATGTAGTATTAAAACCGTTCAATTGCTCACTCTCTCTATCTCCTGGAAAGCAACAAGGGCTACATGACATACAAGTTTTCACATCTTTATGCTTCTCAGCATAAACCACAATCAGTACAGAATCGCTGATTCCTCTTACAAAGTTATTTGTGCTTGATTGCAATAACCTCTTGCCCAGCAAGCACAACAAAGGCTGTTCAGGCTGCTCAGTGGAGCTGCTGTGGTCTGTATGTATCAGGCTGGGACTAAGGTCATACTGTGCAAATTGCTGAAACCAGTGTGTACCTGAATCACAGGAATTAGAGGAGGAAAAAAGGCTGTTAGGTCAGTTTGCCTAGGGGATCTCAACCCAAGGCTGCACACAGATCCACTGCAAGGGAGAGGAGTGTTCCCTACTGCATTTGGTTTATGTAGCCAGGTTTTCATAGCACTGGGGGCTGCAGGGGTGGCCTTTGTGAGAAGACACCAGAAGCTGCCCCTCTATTGGACAGAGCCAGTCCCAGCTGGCTCCAAAACAGACCCACTGCTGCCCAAAGCTAAGCCTATCAGTGACACTGGTGGTATCTTGTTGATAACATATTTAAGAAAGCGTAAAAAATGCTGCACAGCAGATATGAGAGAGAGGAGCAAGAAAAAAGTGAGAGAAACCACTCTGCAGACACCAAGGTCAGTGAAAAAAAGGGGAAAGGAGGTGCTCCAGGCGCTGGAGCAGAGATTCCCCTGCAGCCCGTGGTGAAGACCATGGTGAGGCAGGCTGTCCCCCTGCAGCCCATGGAGGATGCGATGGTGAAGCAGGTGGATGTGCCCTGAAGGCAGCTGCAGCCTGTGGAGAGTCCATGCCAGAGCAGGCTCTTGGCAGGAGCTGTGGCCTGTGGAGAAGAGCACACGCAGGATCAGGATTTCTGGCAAGACATGTAGCCCATGGAGGACCTATAGAGCAGTTCTTGAAGAATTGCAGCCTGTGGGAAGGACCCACGTTGGAGAAGCTCATGAAGGACTGACCATATACCATGCGTGGGACCACCTGTTGGAACAGGGGAAGACTGTGAGAAGGAAGAAGTGACAGAGATGAAGTGTTATGAACTGACCACTACTCCCATTCCCCACCCTCCTGCACTGCTCAGCAGGGAGGAGGTGGAGGACTTGGGGGTGAAGTTGGTCCTGGAAAGAAAGGCGATGTGGAGAAGGTGGTTTTAGTTTTGTTTCTGATTCCCACTATCTCTAATTTATTTGGCAGTAAATTAAATTAATCTTCCCCAAGCTGAGTCTGTTTTGCCCATGATGATAATTGGTGAGCAATCTCCCTGTCCTTATTTCAACCAACAAGCTTTCTCATCTTAATTTTCCCCCCTGCCTTGCTGAGGAGGGAGAGTAAGAGAGCAGTTCGGTGGGCACCTGACAACCAGCCAAAGTCAACCTGCCATACCTACACGGCTGTTGCTGCAGAGCACATCCCCACAGGAAGACAAGGGGACTGAAAATTATTAAATTCTTTTGCAAGCAGATACCAGGGTTTAGTCACCTGCCATCTCATCCCCAACCTTGTGCCTGAAACATGAAGACACCTTCAGGAGTGAAATATGTGGAGTGAGGTGAAATTTAACAGCATGCAGAACAAGGTCATGCACCAAGACCTAATAGCAAGAATTTCTGAAATAAAGGTGAGGCTTATCCTGCATCAATAATGGAGGAGGTGAAAGACCTGCACTAGGCCAAGCCAGGGTTAGAGTGAGCCCTCACTGCAGAGGGGCTGTGAAATAGAAGCAGTGATCCCAAGAAGCATTAAGCGAGGTCTTTCTACTGGGAGAGAGACTTATTACTGCCATTGCACAAGAACCAGCTCAATCTCATCAGGAATGTGGAACACAACTGTCATTGCCTGTACGCAAGGGACATTGAATTCAGTTGCAATACATACAAAGGAGGGCTGCTAGGATGACCGCATGAATGGGCAGACCAGCTTGCAAAACAAGGCTGAAAGACCTCAGCGAAAGTGGAGTTTAAAACCAGGACATGGGGTTTTTTTCTCTGTATGTATATGTGAGAGATAAACAGGAGGGGATTTGGAATGGGTGGAGGAAGGAGGGTAGCGGGAAGGAAGATATTTAAAATATGGGGTAATGCTGACAGGAGAACAAATGGATATAAACTACTCAGGAATGGAAATTTTCTGTTTCAGAAATGACAAAGCAGCTTTTCCATAGGAGTAAAAGGTGCAAGAAACATACATGGGTATGCAAAACTAAGAAGAAGCAGGTTGAAGAGAGACAAAGAATGTACAAGTACTTAACAGAGCACTATAAAGAGAATAAGGATCAATTATTCTCATTAGTCAATGAGGTTGATCAAGAAATACTAATAACTAGATTAAAATGCAGCAGTGAAAATTTATAACTAGAGGAAGAGTTACATAATGGAACAACCTGCCAGTGAAGGTTACAGCATTTCCATCACTGAAGATATTCATAGCTATTTTAAGAATAATGGAATCCATCTACCAATGATTCAGGCTGATGGACTGAGATGACCCAAGAGGCATCTCTTATACTGCAAATGATTCTGTTCTTCTGCAAGCACGCCGATGCTTAATAGGAGCTGCACTTCAATTAAATGTTTCAGCTCATTTCTAAGAAGAAATCATGTCATAATAAATATTAAGTGGAAAGATAGCTAACTTTTTCCCAATTAGTAGAAAATTAATGGTGTTTTAGTTATCTACATTCTGGAACATTTCTATTCATTTTCAGCTAAATCTATTCATGCTGCAGTTCCTCCAAGAAACAATTAATTTCAAAAGCAAATTCAGACTTCTCTCATGTCTAGCATTAGAACAACTTATTATACATCTCTATCTTATCTATTATACATGTGTTTAAGAAACAGTAAAAAATCCCACTGATTTCATGTAAGACTGCTTTCATATATTCCATTGGTTGTTTGCATGTAAAGTGTGTTAAAATGGGACTTGCACGTGTTTTATATTTATTAGAATTGGCACAGCACACACTACTTCTGAATACATAGGCAGTATTTCATTCCTAGTGACACAAAGTCCATTTAAGATTATTCTCATTTGTGCTTTTCCTTGTTACTCCTCTGTAACAGTCATGGTTCATCAATAAGTCAGCAATGTGTCTATGTGGACCACGCAGATGGAATTAATTTAATTGTTAGGGGAGGTATTAGAAAGAGAATTTATCCACCAAAAATATCAATCAAATATCATACTTAATGGGGAACATGTAAGAAATCACTGGAAGAATTAGGTTGTTTTTTTCCTGCCCATTTAACAAAAATTACACTAGTACTGCTTAAAAAAAA
>VYZV01003845.1:254752-271399 GCA_013401275.1 Pandion haliaetus | reverse complement strand
CATAAGTGGGGAGTGATCCCTCCCAGTCCTTGTCTCGACCCACGAGCCTGCCTTGGTATTTTCTCCTCATCCCAACGTGGCCAGGGGCGGGGGTGGGGAGTGAGTGAGCGGTTTCGTGGTGCTTTGTTACCAGCTGGGCTGAAACCGACCACGACAACTGGTCAGGGGATTTTGCAGTGGGAGCAGCAGCAGAGACACCTGCGATCTTTCTGAAGGCATTTCTAGAGTTTTCAGTAAACAGGAGGAATAAGAGCAGGGCAGCATATAGGAGGTGTCAGGTTTTAACTGGGAGACCTGCATCTAGCTTCTGTAACAGACAGCTGTAGCACTCCTGCAAATACTCCCTTTCCTTCAACAGAACAGAAGAAAAGGAATGCTATAAACCTCTTTCATTATTTCTTTTAAATGGAAGCATTTACATCTAGCACATCTATATATTCTGTGCTATTTTTCTTATTTCGCATCACAAGAGCCCTCTACATGGGTTGCTTACACTGGTCTAGTGTAAATACTTGAGTTGCAGAGAGGAATAGTTATTATAGCACAGTTACACATCCAGTATGCATTCAGGGCTGCAGTTGTCTCATGACCTTATTGAATAGCAATGTAACCCTTTAGTTAAGTTTAGTGAGGTCTGTATCAGAATTACATAGAGGGGTTTGACAGAGGACCAGCAAGACCTGCTGAGACCACTGATATAATGGGCAAGTGCTCGCTCTCTATTCCATTTCATCTGCTTTATCAAAGCAGTCACTTCAACAGAAGTCTCAGAAGTTTTTTTTCTGTTAAGACACATAATGTTTTCCTGACCTAAGGGAAAAATAATCTATTATATGATTCAGAAATAAGTTTAAAGATTTTTTTCCCTTCATGTCTCAGTAGAAAACCAAGAACATGATGACACTTTCAGCCTAATTACAAAACGTTTCGTTTTTTTCTTATGCAACCTTGCAGAAACCTTAACAAGAATTCCCAGTAATATTTTTCTGCTCATCTTCTAAGCCCTCAAATTAGTCATTTATCCTTTAACTTTTCTAACTTCTTTTCCCTTTCAGCTTGTTAGGAAAGGAATCTAATTGTTCTAGACTTTAAATGACTAAAAGAAAGATTATCTGCGGGGTAATTTTGATGCATAAAGTGGTTTTACTTTGACCCTGTGCAGTCAGTGCCTTTACTATCCATACACTGAAGACTGGCACTACACTCTGAAAGCTTTTGGGAGTAAGGATTGTTAATGGTGTCTAGTTGTAGAGCACAACTGATGGAGGCTCTTCACTGGCAACACTTAGGGGTACCAGTGTACATCTACTGGAATCCATCTCATTGTGTCAAACGGCCTCATAAGCCGCCAGAGACGAGGGTGATTGCGGGAGAGTCCGAGTTGCCATTAGAGAAATCTTCCTCTGGATGCATCAGTTCCACTTAAAGTGATTATACCAGCTGTAAATAATAACAGTAATAATGCATTCTCCTTGGGTATAGTTTCCTTTTCAAATACAGAGAAAAAATATATCCATAAGAGCTTAAAAAAAAATGAGGGACTGCTTTAAATTTAAGTTCCTTTGAGTTTTTGTTAATGCCCCATGTTCTCCCATTAAGAAATGCTGTCTCTATCAGGGAAAACACAGGAAAGTCAGGAAGCAACGACTGGGAGCTGTGTTCCCAGGGTAGGCTCCAGCAGCCCTTGCCTTTTAGGGAAAGGGGAAGGATGTTTGTCCCCATCCACGTGGCTTCACCTGCTGCCAGCCCTGCATCTAACATTTCAGTTTATTTACAGGTACTCCTGGATCCTGGTTTATAGCAGCTGTAGTTTGTTTAGCCAGTTTGTGGCTCAAAAAAAAGCCTAAACCACTGCCCAATTTGAAAACAGAGAAGGAACTATAAAGTCTGTATTAAACCTAAGCTAGTCTTCAGTGTGTCAGAACTGATTTGCTACAAGCTTTTCTAGGGCTATTGTACCATTTATGGAAGGGTTACTGAAAGAATCCCCAAATGCTGAGAAAATGAAATATATGACAGTGTAATTTTTCAGTGTACCTGTATACACTGCGGGTCATATTCTGATCGGTGAGGTGAATTTGGAGCTAAATTCAATTCACTGATTTTACTGGCACAACTACCCACAGGTAATAGAGATGCAGAGATGACAAGAAGTGTGCCTAGTTTGTCAGCAACAGCCTCTAAAATGCTAAACACACATGCAAATAACAGCCTGCTCTGTATCAGCTTAACTCCTTCAAAGTCAGTGGTGCTGTGCTGGCTGATTCTGGCCCGGGGAGGTCCGTGGCTGCTCAGCGCTGCAGCACGCAGGCCCCAAACTGTTGCCATCAAACACTCAAAATCAGAGGTCACCTTGAAACTGCAATTCTTCTGATAGTTTATTTAACTTGGTTTTATTCAAAGCTTTGTTCTTACTCTTACCCTTCTTAATCTTAAATCAGGATGCATGACTGAAGATCATCTTATGTACTTGCCAGGTAGGATCATGTACAAGCACAAGGAAAAGTCTAAGAAGTCTTTATATGTGCTTATATGTGCTTAAATGTGCCCAGATAGTTAGACCAAGTTCAATCAGTGAGTCATGACTCCCAGGCAGTTAACCTGTGTTACAAAAGTGGAAATAGTTTTTATCTGCTGTATGTAGTTACTGTTCTTCCATTTAAATAGACTTAAAGTGAGATCACTAATTGTTTTAATTGCTCCCTAAGAGTTGTCATTTACTATTTTTGCCTAATAGAGAAAACATATATGTATCAAAACAAAACAAACTGTACAAGGTATAGAAGATTTTCAGGGACATATTTTGTTTTAAACAATTCAACTTTGGTTCCTATGGAAACACCAGCCTAAATATTTCAGTGGGATTGCTAAAGTCAGACACTAGCTGAGTTTGTTGGACGAGCTTTGAAAATGCTGTAGAGCTTGGAGTTTTGTTTGTTTCTAAATGACACCTCCGGGCCTCCAGATTTCTTAGTCTTCTGATCTACTTTATATAAGTGAGCTTGTATAGCCTTACACTATCTGACAGTCTGCAGCTCTGATATACGGAGCCTGAAACGTGAAATAATCAATCAAAAGTTTATTTTTTACGTTAAAAAACCAAAGCAATTAATAATAATTTAAAAGTTTCTCAGAGATCTACATATATTCTTAGTATAACATTATTCAAATAAAGGCAAGACTATATTCGAAGAAGTGTAGTCATACTTTTTGGATAACAGATCGCAAACATACAAAGTACTCAAGTCCTGTATAATGACAGTCACTTGGCTATGAGCGATATAGCTGATGAAGACACCTTCAGTTTTAAGGTATGTTTCCAATGCCCATGGTCCACTCTATAGTATATGTTTCTGGTTATTTTTTAAAATGTCACAGGTTTCTTAGCTGGACCTGTGTTCAAACTTTCAAAGCATGAGCAATTCATATCCATGTAGAGTGAGCCGCTACTTGCAGGGTCATAGGGCTGTGAAGGAAGACATCAGGAAGACATCTTGTCTGTTCCCAGACACTCCTGAGAGATCTGCTACATATAGGTTGCTCCCAACGTACATGTGTTGAGCCTGTGCTTGAAGGTTTTTCCTGAGAGAGACACCACAGTGTCCTTGGAAAGGCTATTCTGCTGGTCCACCTTTCTTACTCTTGGAAAATTCTGTGAAAATGTTTAGCCTGAATGTCACATGCTACAATATAAACCTTTTCAATCATAGAGAAGGTTTAGGCTGGTGATGATTAGGATTAGAAGAGCAAACTCGTTTATAAAATAGGCACTGCTTATGCACTGCAGCCTCATTAGACTATTGTGGAATATTTCAGGCCATGGCTTAGTGCACAACAAATGATAGACTACCCACAGCTATGTATACATATGTATATGATTGTTGAGGTTTTTTAGGTGATCTGATTATAAACTAATCAAAACAAACTCAAATGCCAATGAGAATCAGAGGAACAGCAAAAGGTGAAGCAACCCCAGCAGCCTAATCAGGGGAAACAGAGCATCCCCAAATCAGCTACCCCAAAGCCATCTAGGGAGGCTGAGGAGACCACTCTCTGTCCATGGAGTGAAGCCCTCTGAGATGGGACAAGGAGAAGATGTCTCTCCCCAGCCATGTCATGCAAGCTAAGGGGTGGTTGCCCACGGGGATGCGGAATTTATTACGGGATGGGGGGGAAGAGTATTTGGGGACTATACGAAACTTACTATGGGATCTTTTAAGGGGATTGTGGAAATGTGCAAGACTTCCTATGGGATGTTTAGAGGAAAGACCAAAGGTGGGGAAAGGGAAGGATCTGAGTTAATAAGGGAAGAACAAAAGTGGAAAGAGAAGAGAGCATAAAAGGAGCCAATCATGTAAACAGGCTGCTGGTCAATTCGCTTGTCTGACTGAGCCCTTTGCCACAGCAGTATATCCTGTTTTCTCATTTAATCCTATGTCTTCTACGTGGGTGCACACACTGTTCTTTGTGTGCATGTGTGTGTGAATGCCAGTGATTTTTGAGTCAGAGCAGCTGATGGGTAGGATGAGAGGTCTGAGTGCCAGCAAGAGGAGAGGGACCACAAACCTCAGGGACTCAGGGGCTCAGGGCCAGCACCCAGGAGGGACCAGGGGGTCAAGGCGCCAGCGGCTGCCCAGACCAAGTGTCTACAAACAGCTGCTGGAGAGACCCACATGTTGTGTGTCTGTGTGTGTGTCTGCGTGCGTGTACATGCAGTTAGCAGACATCAGTCCTCATCTGCTGGAGAGGAGCAGGATGGAGCCATCCACACTGTGTGGGGTTGTGGGGGTACTCCTAAGGACATGTCTCCCTCTCACTATGCTGATTTGTGCAGCAGGCTGTGTATGTAGTATGTGTGTGCGTGTGTTTATGTATGTTCACTCTCAGCCTTGACTGTATGACCTAACAGCTGGGACAGAAGAAATCCCTTAGGTCCCAAGACCCACCAAATTTGGCTACCCCTAAAAAGTCTGCCCATCAAGACCAGCATAGATGTGCCATACATGCTTTTCAATTACACATATCTACCAAGAAATGTATGTATATTAAGCTAACCATTGGCTGGATGGAAACTAGAAACATCTTTCATTATTTTTTAGCAGTTTTAGCGTATATTGAGAATCAGAAAATACATAGGAACTTTAACAACACTAAAACAAAAATTAATCTAATAGCTGTGTGTCACAATGTATAAGTCCAGGAAATGAAATCAGCCAGGGACAGATAGTTATCCAAAAGCATATGCAGTTATCCTCTAGCTGTCTGTCATCCACTAAGTCCCAGGTTTATTTATTCTTATTAGTTTGCCTAAATTCGTCATTGATGGATGCCATGCACTTGTCATTTGAAAGAGCTGATAGCCTTGAAAATGTGTACATTGAGCATTTCCAGAGCAGAGAAATAGCTAAACTGCGTTAAAGGATAAAAGTCGTAGGAGAAAATGACATAAAGCTTCAGGAATAGATAAAAAAGTAAGAACACCAGATAGGGTACAACCAATTTTAGAACCCTTGTGGTTTTTCTTTTTATCATTGTATCAGAATTTATTCCTATCTAGTGCCCACTTCAAGAGGTATGTATTTGTCAACAAGCTTAGAGAGAAGACTACCAAGAGGTGTGAGTGAATGTAATATATTTGTCAAAACAAGACAATTGCTTCACAAGAACTATCTAGATATCTCAGTGTCAGGAGACCAGAGACTTTAGAAAGTACAGAGGAGGCTGCTAACTGTAAAATCAACCACTGATCTTCAGCTCTTACCTGAGATATGTGTGTGGGTGCGCACGCATGTGTGTGGGAGTGTCTCACAAACGCTACTAATAATCCTTGGGCTTCTAAGGACTCTCAAACCAACAAAGCATGGAGAGATACCCTCACTTTGTTTTGTGAAAATTAAAACCACATAAAGACAAATGATTGTATGTATGAAAACAAATCACCAGCAACTGAAGCAAAGTAATACTGTTCACATGTTTCTAGTACAGAACTTTGAAATAGAAGTGCCTCTGAATCAAAATCATATTCTTAAAATACGCCTTCATTAACTAACAGCTGAGAAAGCATAGTACGGCCCCTGTCATCCTGGCTGAAGTGAAGGGTCCCTTCTTCTGTCCTTTTGGGTTATATTCTTGGCCTAATACACCTGGACTTCAAGAGATTCGTCGTCTTGAGGAACACTTTGGGTAATATTCTGTCTGCTTTGAAGCCAATGGCAATTTCGCAATTGCCTTCAGTGGAGCTAGGAACACACCTAAATAGGACTCACCTAAAGCATGGGATTTGCTAATGGATGGGATAAGCATTTGAAAAGTCTTTTCTTCATATGCCTTGGAAAGGACAAAACCCAGGGAACAATACTTTGACTTTCAGGTGGCCTGCATTGTCTCCCATATACCGTTATAGAGTCTACCCTGCTTACTGAAATGCGTTTAAAGGATTTATTGAGAAGCTGCAAGCAAAAATGTCTGCGTGCACAGAAATGGCTAAAATTCTTCCTTTGTCTTGACCCAATGTGAAAAAAACAACATACAATACAATGAGATGCAGCTAATATAAAATACTGCACCTGTGGAGGTGATCTTTGCACTGATAGTTACTGCTTCCTTGTTATTTTATATTAATTGTGTTAGACTTTAAACTAGCCATTGCTTACCATCACACACTGCAATCTTCAAGTATTTATAGAAGTTACTAGCAACATTAATCAATGGATCAAGTAATTTCTTCACTAGAAATAAGGCTACACAATGGTATCTGAGAGTTCATTATATAGTAACCTAGCAACGATTTTGTTATTCAGGTGATGATCAAAGTATATAAATTAAAAAAATTGAAAATGTGTATGATAGACTGAGACAGTATAAAAATTGCCACAAGCCTGATACTGTGTGTGTGAATATGGAATAGAAGAATGCAGAAACTACTAGGACAAAACTTTGTCAGAAAGTCTGTGTGAGTTCTCATATGTGTTTGTCTTCTGGCAACCAGTATTGTCTGAGCATTTTCTAGCTTTATACATTCTCCTACATATGCACACATACTTGCTACTCATCTGGCAATTTCTTCCGCTCTTAGGCCTATATGGCCAGAGCTCAATGATTTATATATAATTTTTTACCATTTTATTTATACAAACACATACAGACACCCAAACCGATATATTCCCAGTAAGTATGAAACTACCTTTATTGTTATCTCTATGCTATGGTGTCCCTCAATATAGAGTGAAGAGCAATTTATGCCAAACCTCGTGTTACCCAAAAATTGCCTACTGCCTACAGGGACACCAGATAAATGTAGCATTTGCCGTGATGTTTAATGTAAACTGTGATTGCCAGTGTATGTGTTTGTACACAACAATTTTTCTAACATGTAGACAGGGCTGATCACACCCTGACAGAAAGGAGGTAACATTACCTCCACAATGGGCAAACAACTTGTTTATAGTGGGGTTAAGTACTCGGCCAGTCACTACTTCAGTTCCTTTACTATATGGCCACCACCAGATTTTTCTACCTTGCAGAGCCCAAAGGTCTAAGCAGTCTAAAACCAGTCAGGAATGCTTTGGAAGTTGCATTAAAGTTTGAGTTATTGATCCAGTGCTAAGAACTAAATAACAAACCTGTCAAATCCCAAAGGGGAATTAATCTGAATTTGAGTAGACCCCCAAGGAGAAAGTGAGCATACATTGCTTCGCTTGTCCAAAATGCCAGTTCTCCTCAGTGAAAACAGTGCCAGCAATGAGGATCAGGTCTAACAATCGGATCTCAGATTAAATACGTACTCAAGATCTTTTCAGCTCCTTACCTGGGCAAAACAGCAGAAAACCTTTTATGGCTGACCTGCAACGTAGGATTTCTGCCAGGTATGATCCTCTTTCATTTGTATGCAACTGTATATACAGGAGTGAGCTGTATTGTTAGTATTTGGACTGCTGTAAAAGTGTTTGGTCTTTTACCTTAGAAATTTTGGGTGCTAAGATGGCAACACACTGGCATACCATTCACTGGGGCATAGAGATCTGTAAACAGATCTGGTATACTCCCACGTAACCAGCAATTTAATATAAGATCAAGTATCCCTATGAATTAGCAGGCTGCTCCTTCATTGAACTGCACCTGCCAGCCTAGGATCTTGAAATACAAGGTACTGATTTGAAGGTGACGTCTTTTAGTGGTAAGCATTAGCCAGAGCCCCCTGACACAGACGTGCAGTGGGAGAAATGATTTGCATCTTGAAGGTTTTCTATGAGTTTGTAATATTCCAGTACAATAGAAAAGTCTGTAACTTATGTAAAAGCATGATGAGTTGCTGAAGCAAAAACCTTTCACCTACAGACAGTCTGTTAAACACCTACACTTTTCCTGTAGAGTATTAGTGGACTCCTGTAGCTGTTGATTGAAGAGAAAAATGTGGAGCAATTTTTTTCTTCGACAGAAAGCTTTCAACATCAGTAATTGTGAAATGTTGCTGTCCAAATCTGTAACAACTAGGCTTTGCTGGGGCTGCCAAGTGCTGCAAATACCTACCTGCCTAAAAAGTAAAGGGACAGAAATAAAAGAAATATGCCTTCAAGATCTTGATCCTCCCTGTGTTGCCACTCAGCCTGCCTGATACAATCTGATGGTGTGCTTTAAAGTATGCTAAAGGCAGATCCTGATTTAATTCAGAACCTACGATCCCTTCAGGTACCGTTCTTGGATTGACAAATGTGTCTTTTCTGTCATTCCTGAGATTGTTTCTAATGTAAACCTCCTGCTGCAGTCCCCCAATATAAGTGCTAACTGATTCATTTTCATATGATTCTTCAGAAGAATGAGTAGGTTAGGCAGTGGGAAGGCTGCTAGATGAGGAGATAAACATTTTCTGGATATTAAGCAAAAACATCTACATAAATGTTTTCCATAATGCACTGTTTATTATTGTCAAAATACTGGTAAAAGTCAGGGAATTTACTAATTCTTCAACAGCAATTCCGCTCTATCCCAATGTTTAGCTTTTTAATATAAAATTGTAAATACAACTTGTATTAACTGAGCAAGTTAAAAGTAAATCAAATAAAAACACATGAAAATGAGAGCACCCAGTGTGTAACGGAGACTCCCAACAGATTAGCAAATATGGTATTTCATACTCCTGAAAAAAACAGATCAGATATCAGAAGGGATCAACAATTTGTCAAAACATAGGTAAGGTGTCTCTGTGGACCATTCCAGGGCACTTGAGTGAGCCACAAAAGTAGGAAAAGTTAATGCTTCACCATAAAAAACACTGGGGTTTGCCAAAGGTAAACTTTCCGCAGGCAGAGTTCAAAGTGCTTACATCTTTTGTTGGATCCAAACTGGAAAGTGCAGCCCCTGCCTGAGATGGCAAGAATTTGGTTCTAAAAGATAAAATCAAAAAAATCTGACAGCACATTCACTGCACTCTTACTTAAAATACATATCAAATCCATGTTGACTGTTTCCTGAGGCTTTGGGATTTTTTTTTACAGTTAGAGCAGCCATATTCAGTTCAGGTAATAAATAAAGTTGTTTCCACTGAAGTTTGAGTTGGGGGATCCCAGAGAGAAATAACACAAACATCTGAAACATCAGTGAGTCCTAAAATTCTGTAAGTGACAGGATTTGCCAGTATATTTGGGAGTCTTGTTCTTGATTCTGACGATCTCCATCCAACCAAGGTCACAGCACCATGCCATGAGAATGGATGTGCTGAACTCCACTCAGCCTTGTGAAGATACTGCTACCTTTCAAATGGGATGCTATTTATGACCAAAAAAAAGTTTGAAAGTCATAAAAATCTGGGGTTTGCTTGGCAGATTATTCCAGTTAAAGAAATGAGAGTTTGGCTCAAAATCTCTACTAGGTAAAATAACGATGAATACACAAATGATCTTGCACAGATACCCTACTAGCATGCGCAAGAAATGACAGCAAGTCCATCTTTTATTTTGTTGCTGAAAAGAAACACATATCATATTTCTCTCTCACTGAAGCAATCCACATTTAAACAGACATTTAAGCAGCTAGATGTTTCTTAGCAAAAATAAAATCTAGTTAACAGAACAACGCAAATATTCATATGACAACCTGTCACTGTGTTATTTTTTACAAATGAATTTGCTTAGTTATCTTTCCAAGAGACACAATCTAAGACCTATAATTGGTAACCATGGTCTTGATAGTCCTTCAGCAACTTCTTATAAGTGTGCTACAGCTGACAAATTACATCTGTAATGTAACACATATACTCCTAAGTACAATAATGGACATTAAAAGCATGCTCCACAACATATCTATTACATCTATTATATAAACTGCCATAATAAAGTACCACATGTGCTCACTTTCAGCTATTTGAAAAGCATTAAAAATTCATGTTATATGAACAGGAACATCCAATACTCGACTTCCGTAAGTGAGTATTTAAGATGCACCATGAATTACAGTGCCAACTAGCAGGGCTTTAAAGCACTTTGGATGTTAGTAAAATCACTGTACTATAATGGACACACAAAATAAGTCATACATCAGCCTACTGATGCTCACAATTATAATATATCTGTAAAACTCAGGACTTCTGCGAGGCAATGGGTTCCAGTCTCACAACATGGATTATGCAATATTATACTCTTTCATGTGGAGGGTCAATATATATTGTTTTCATATTTGATGTTCTAGCCATGGATGTTGTCTCTCCATCAATACACAATCTCTATCCTACAAGCCTTTACTTTAAAAAATTATAATCACTCAGTGAAAACAAAACTCAACCTCTCAGCAGCTATTTTTCTATCCTCAAAGTCCCATTACTTCATTTGGATTAATATCTCACAGAGCCCTTTTTTTTGTTTGTTTTCAAATCTGTGCTGACAAGACTTGCTGAACTAAATTGTTCAATAATGCATCAATACTTTATTTTGTATTTATGATGTAGCTTTTCCCTATCCCTCCATAGTGCTGTACTGAAGTTTGAAGCCAAGCATGAGTTACATGCCTGCAAAGCACCATGTGTGCTAATTGTGCTTTATATATTATTAATATGCAATGCATCCTGATACCAAGTTTCCAGGGCCCCAAGGCCTTCTGAGAGATTCAAAGAAAGAAAAGAAGAGATCCCAGTTGCCCTCAGCATTTTCCACCTCCTTTTGTCAACTTTCAGTTAATGTTCATTATCAGAACTGGAGGGAAACACAGCTTCATATGGCAGACATTCTCCATCTTGGTCACATAGCTCTGATTGTTGAAGCAAAGTGCACATGTGCATTGCAGCGTTATCTCACTTGAATCTTAGCATATGGTGTCAAGATGTTTATGCTTTGCTGACACAGATGCTTTCTCCAGTGCTTTCTCTAGGAAGACCCTTTCCAAGAAAACCTTGTTAAGCACCTGACAGAACCAATCTTCTTTTAATTTCAAGTCACTTGGACCTTTAGATGTAATTACATGTATAAATAGAATGACTCACACAGTTTTGCTGCTGTTTGTAACTTACATTTCATTATTTTCATTTAGCTGACAGAGAGCTGACAATTGTAGTCTTCCCTGGAGATAGTGTAGTCAATCTAATTTACAGACATTCCTTGTAGTTGTTTGGTAACGGACTGCCTGGCCATGCAGTTGAGCACAGACGTGAACCTATATATATTAGGATGAACCCAGATCAAAGTACCAGATCTTATTTTATTTTTAATTAAAAGAGCATAAATTTAAGAGAGTATGGCAAACTGTATAGGCATGAGGGCCCATCTGGACATGTTTGAGAGGACTTCTGTCATGCTGACAACTTTCTACAGCTCAGCGGTGTCTGACAAATTTAAAAACCATTTTCTGGGCATATTGAAAGAAAATTGAAAGGGTCCAACCATGAAGCAGTCCCTGACTACTGCTTAGCACTGCATCTTCTCTGCTGCTGCCCTGAAGGCAGACAGCCCTGGGGGGCTGCTCTGCTACAGCTGGCGTGTGGGGGCTGCTCCAGAAACGAATATGCTACCTGCTCCTTGTTCAGGGAGAGAGGACAATCATAAAAACTGCTGTCCTCCTGGTAAATACACCCCTAGCATTTCACAGCTCACTTTGCTTCCCTGAAATTCATTACATTCCTTACACATGTTGCTTCCTTTAAATTCATTATACAAATATGAAATTAAAAGCTTTGAAAGGACCAACATTTTCCTATCAAATGGAAGCTTCAGGTTTGTGCTTTTCTGTGGCTTCATTGAAGTTTACCCAAGTGAATACTCCTAGCTCAGATGTACAGCCCCAAATCTCACACGAAGAGTCATGTGCCTTTGGTATGCGGTATAGCCCAGTTAACTGCATGACAAAGATAATACAGAAAATACCATCAAAAACTGCAGCCTCGGAGTTCTGAAAAGGAAAAGCATAAAAGTACAAACAGCTCATCTGGCAACAGCCTCATATTATGCTCCCTCTGGAAAGTAAATACAGCCTATGGGGAATTTTCTAGTAGATCCAAATAACTGCATGGCTCAAACAAACTACAGTGGAAAGAAGAGAGAGAAAAAGAGAGATGGGGAGAAGTCATGAGGACCTAGAAAAATTACAGAAATTACAGTCTCAAAGCATCCAGTTCATTTTTAAGTCAGTCTGATCCACTTTGATTAAGATGACTGGTGATCAGAAGACATTTAAGACCATTTTGTTTATCTTCTGGACCTTTTGCTTATAAGTACTATGATCTTTTAAGAGCTGTAGAAGATATTTTGAGCAGAGGTTATAAAAGTACTGCTATGGAGTTCCTGAAAGTAAAAGAAAATCTTACTGAAGATCAAGGGATTCTTACAAAATACAGGTGGACAAAATTTCCCTGTTGCATTCAGTTTTATGTAATTAAGACTGTACTAGAAATGAATAGTGTTGTAAATTGATTAAAAAAATAATAATATAAAAGACCTGACATAATATACAAGGAATCACTATATCGATTATGTGTTCCCTGTTCCTTCAGTCCATTTGATCCATTACTTCTTAAACAGTATTGTGTGTGTCTACATTAAAGTGATAGCCTGAAGCAGGAGTGCACTTCTGAATCAAATCTCCTGCCGTTCCCATTTATGCCATTTTGGTTCACATCTCAGAGTGACCTGAGAGCACACAAACTCAATTTCTTTGTATAAGCTGAAATGAAAACCTGAACTTCACAAGCTTGCCTGATGTGCCTCAACCACTGGTGTGTAATCAGTCCACAGGACCAGAAGAGAGTTAAGTCCAGATGCATATGCCACGGCTGCTGGGTCCTCAGCACCAACTGTTTCCCACTACAAAACTGTTTGTATTGCACTGAACTGCCTGCTAACATGGGTGTAGTGTAGAAAAAAAAAAAAAAATCATGTTCTTTTTCATTCTTGCTAACCATTTGCTATATTTGCAGCCTAACTAACAATTTAGCAAATCTGAAATGTAAAAAGCTTCTTAATCCTTGTTAAAATTCTTAATTGCATTTAAACATCTTGTTAACAATGTAACCAAGTTCTGGGAGTTTTCCTGACACATTAGCAATAAACCCCTAGAGGAACACTTCCTGAAACAGCTCCATATAATTTCTATAACGATAAAATAATCAAATTTGTTTTCAAATGTGTGACTATCAGAAACCATCAAATGGTCTACTTTATTGCTTCACTGTGAATATGTTGTAAACTCCCTTTTCCCTGATCGGGGACAGAGCTGAGGAAGACACAGATCAAAACCAGTATTCCTTAGAACACCTTTTGTTAATTGAGTTGTTATGAAGCTGTTGTTAATAGCAGTAACTATTTGGACAGTAAAGTCACTGGTTGCCTCACACAGTCCCTGCAGGTGCTCACTCACAGTCATGTAGTGAGAGGAAGAGCTGAAAGGACAATGCCAGATGTCCACTCAGAAGTGGACAACTGCACTGGCACACCAGTGGCTTCTAGGTAGTGTTGGGGATGTCCCTCACGGGATCCCCGGTTCCATCTGATCTGTGTATAACTCTGTAGCCTCTGTCAGGAGGTAGCAGCTATTGCCCTCTTGGACATGGCCCAAGTTACCCAATGTCTGATCGATGCTGGTGGGCCATGGTCTCTTGTGGCATAGGACGCCTTGCCAATTCTTGCATGTAAAACCAATTGATCAGTGCAAGTTTGGGGGAGATTTGGATAATGAGCAGAAATTCTTACCTTGTATTTGTTCTCGTGGATTTGATGGGACCATTTACCGCTTCTTGGGAGACTTTCACACGCTGCCTCTCAGCACATACTTTCCTCTCTTCAGCTACTGTTTTCTGGTAATCATTTCTCCATCCACACACATAGTTACCTACAGTATGTGTAGGTATGAGTACCTTACAGAGAAGGGGGTTTAATATCAAGTCATCTATCTGCCTCGCATCCCACACTGAAATCCAGAAACAAGTAAGAATTATTTTCCAGCTATTTTGTCAACAAGAACTGGCTTAAATTCTTCTAATCTTCTAGAAAGATCTCCTGGTTTATTTTCTCATTTCATTCCACCCTCACGTAGGTAATATTGCCCAACTGAATAAAAAATTAAAATAGTTACAATGCATCTTTTTAATGACATATTTTTAAATAAAGATAATGAACATGGTTTTTTAGCATAAATCCGAGTATTATACTTACCTTGTTTTATTCCCTAATGACAACCTCTCTGCATATTTCTCGTGTTCCCTAACAATGACCTATTTGGTTTCTTCTACCCGGTTCAAGTGATGTAAGAAACATTACCTATGAGAACGTGCAGCGTTCTTGTCTGGGGTGTCAAGAGGATCTTTAGCTTTTTTTTTGTCAAGGTCTTCAAATACCCTTCACAAGTCCTGTGTTTAAGCACAAGGTATTTAAATTAATCTGGAGAAAAATTATTATTTTCCCCATTTAATAGACAAGAAATTCATAGTTAGATAAATGCCATCAAAGACCAGGGTGAAAGTCTACGGCACAATCAGAAACAAAAGCCAGAATTACAGGTTCACAGGTCAATATCTCAACACAAGTTGCTTGCTCTCTTTGCCATGGCTAAGAAACAGAACCACAGCCACTGAAGTCCAAAACTGGAGGAGGCTTTCATCTCTCACAGAGGAATAGTCACTTCTTCCCTGACAGCCATTTCACCACATTGTCCTTTACAGAAATACTCAGTAGCTTCTGTCCTTCCTGTTTTGCTGTGTTAGCTCTAAATCATCATTCGTATGTGTCCCCATCAAATAATCTCAAATTATTTCTGAGAGGTTTATTTTTTTAATTTACTTATAGGTGGAAGATGTGCAATTTAGACTTGCATGTAAAACCAATTGATCGGTGCAAGTTTGGGGGCGATTTGGATAATGAGGAGAAAGTTGCTTTTAACTACGCTGCCATACCTTTGGGGTTTTCTCTATTATAGCTCTAACCTGAGTCTGGCCGTACCCAGCCAGACTGCTCTGAATCTGAATAGATGGGTGATTCAGCAACATTTCAGCATTTCAATTCATTCATACAGTTTTGGAGGCCTAAGCAGACACACTATTCACCATGGCTGGAAAAAAAGGCAAACATCACACATGTCTTCAGAGAGGGGAAGGAGGAAGATCAGGAAACTATGAGCCAGTCATCTGGTCTGGGGTTTTGAGTCAGACTCAAAACTGGGAAAATGGCAGAAAGTTTGCAGTGAAAACACTTGTTAAAATTCTGTCTTTATGGAGCTAAAATAAAAATATTTAAAGAAGAAAGGGGCTAAAAACAGAATGAAGAGAAGAAATCTTGAAAAGAAATGAGGTAGCAGAATGAAGCTACAGAAAAAGTAAGCTAAGGGGAATTTAATGTTAGAAGAGGAGAAAAGTATATGTGAGGGAAGAGAAAAGTACAGAAGATAAAGAAAGAAAAAGAGGGAATATGGTTGAATAGAAAAACAGAGGGCATAACATTCATTCACTTGGCTTAAGTCACCCTTGGTAGAAAGGCTGCACTTGGCTCATCTTTAAAAAGTGTTTGCCAATGTCCATAATGAAGTCTGGATACATAGAAAAACTGTTGTGAATTCTCCAGGCCTCTGCATCTTTTTAAAACATTCTAAATATCACAGAAAAGAAAACAATAAAGTAACCCTTCTGTGTCTCATTACAATGGAGTGAGAAGTTATAACATCACTTTGGAAAAAAGATAAGTTTATTTTTTCCACACTGCAATCCTCATATGCAGTAGTAATTTTAAAATTGTGCTTTATAAACACAAGAGATCATTACCACACCATAAGTTACCTAAAGACTAAGAAACCCAAATGATCCTTTAACTAAAAGGCAATAAAATAAAGCCATTTTATAGCAGATTTCAACCCTTTAAACTTCCAGTACAGTAAAAAAAAGTTGAAATATTCAGATCATGTAGGAAAACCAGCTTGCATCACTGCAGTGCTTCTTCTGCATGATTCAAGACATCATTATTATTATTATTATTATTATTATTATTATTATTATTATTATTAAAATAACATTACTTGCATGTTGTATGTTTAACTAAAAACATACCATAATTCCTCATTAACAGCCCTGTAAGCCTAACCAGATCCTGTGCATGGAACATGTAACTTAGACACAGATGAGAGCTATTCCCACAGTCACAGGAAATTCAGGGTATCAGCTGAGAGGCTGGTAAATCTGCATGC
>VYZV01003845.1:178134-254684 GCA_013401275.1 Pandion haliaetus | reverse complement strand
ATCCTGTGTGAGACACCCTTGTGGCCCCAACAGGGAACAGAGATTCAAGTACGGGATTCAAATAATCCAGAAAGTCTCTTCAAATTCTTAGTCACTAATTTTACCTAGAGCACTAATTGTATTTATACTGCAAAAGGAAAAAAAAAATGAATTGCTTTTTAACAATGAACAATTAATTTTAGAAAGTGGACCACAAAGAGGTCCTGATGACACTGGTGCACAACGCTTTGTTGACACCAGCCTGCCTTGTCTGCTGTCTCGTCTTTGGTTTCACCTGTCCTCAGTGCCTCTGTTCCTATGCTCTGAGTGTTATAAAATAGTAAAGCAACTATTGAAGTCATGGATCTTATGATTTTACTTTTCTCTAGTTAATAATAGGGCCTCTCTGTTCTAACTGAAACCTCATTTCTTGAAACTTATTGGAACCTAGTCTTGTAATCTCTCCTGTTTAGTAAAAAAGCACAGCCATCCTAGTTAAAGCAATACCTATGGGAGCTATGGGAGCAGAGAAGTGGCAACATTATTTTTGAGGAACTGTTTTTCCAAATAGGAATGGCTGTTTAGAGACCGGAGGAGCACACCAGCTCATCAGCCCATGAGACTCCTCTCTGCCTCCTTTCTTCTTGTTTGATAAGAGGAGAGCAACAGATTTTACCAGAGATCAGAGACAACTGTCTGATCTCAGTGGGCTTTGGGGACCCTAGAGGCCTTTCTGAGGGACCTACCACTAGTTAAAAGCAAACAGCTCATCACACAGCAGGAAGAGATCTGAAAAGATGGAAATGAGGCACATACATGGGAAGGAGGGATTTGGATGAGAGCAAAAGTGGTGAAGAAAGAATAAAAGACAAAAAAAGGAGGATAAAGCAATAAAATACAGATGGAGGGATTAAATAACCACAAACCAAATCTGTGCGGGAAAACATCATAAACTTCCTGGGCTGCAGTCCCCTTTTAAAATTCCCCAACTATCAGCAGGCAGTTTGAGCTGACAGTAAGATGCAGAGCACCTCCTGACATTTACGGGAAGGGTCCTCAGGTAGGGGCAGTTTTTCCCATGGATACATCAGAATTATTAATTTGGTGGCCCTCGTACTTCAGCACATTAAGGCCAGATCCTCCTCTCTCCCTTTGCTCTTGGGGATGTTTTTTTCCTGGGTCTTGTGTTGAGGTGAGTGGTCTTCCACTGCTGACATTTAATATTGTTCAAGGCAAAAAGGCTGTGTGACCAGACCTCTCTATCAGCAAAAAAGTAAACACATTTGTAGTGTTACTAAATTTTGTTTGGCTGCCTGAAATGAAAACTAGACTGAGTGATAACAGGCTGAAACACCTGGAAACTCAAACAAATCAAAGGCTACTTTAATGGGGACCATGAAAACTCTTTTGAAAAAATTCCAAGAGCAAAATACTACAGAGTGGCAAAAAGATTATCTTGAGGGAGTTACTTAGTGGCTTTTCCCCTCCAAAAAATGTTAATACAAAAAGACACCTGGATGTTCTGATACAAAAAATAGTGGACAAATAAATATCTCTGCGCACAACTTTACTCAGTCATTCCAGTTCTTACAATATTTTTCTAAGTGTCATCAGTGAGTGAGGACCATCTGGAAGAGCACTAGTGAAGACTAAATAACCTATAGCCTTGGCTCTTGAATGTGGCTGTGGGAGCTCCTCACCTGCAGCCTGAATGGAAGCACACACCCAGAAAGCAAAGTTCCTTCTTGGGTAATGAGGTCCACATCAGACAACTTCTGCCACTGAATTACGTACACTTCACAAGAGTTTTCAAGAGAGCTTTTAGAAAAGTTGAGTGAATAGATATTTTCTCTCTCTCTTAGAGAAACACTTCAAGGTAAGAAGAGTAACTGATACTAGTTCTGTGCATGAGGCAATGCTGTCTGCCAGTCCCTTTCTTTTGGTGACACACCTACACCCACAAACATCCCTCTTTGCTGCAAGCTCCCTCAGGAGGGCGTCTTCTCTCAATACTTTTACAAGAAATAACATCCAAAGGATGCTCCATGCTACATTAAATGCCGCCCTTACAAAGTACTGCAGATGTGTGCATCTCTGCCTTGCATTGTGCAATAGCCCCCTTCACATGAAGACCACAAACAGATGTTTCCACCCTCTGCTCTCACTACCCATCACCACAGCTTTGAGAGCTTCTGCTCAGTTCTCTCCCAAAGCCCATCCTGGTTCTGCTCATGATCACTAATGCAACAGCTGTCTCGGGATTGCCTGCCTTCTGTTGCTTCTGTTGCTGAGGTGAATATGTGATTTCTGCTTCTGAACAGAGTAAGCTTGGATTCAGTAATGGGTACGTCTGGTCCTCCACCATCACTATTGTCCAGTGCAGCACTGTGTTATTTGCAAGCTAGCTGGAGCAGCAGCCAAATGGCCTGGTGCTGCCCATGCATAGTCCCCACCACCAAGAGCTTAGTGTGATCCGTCTGGTGTGTGGCACTGTCATTTCTTATATCTGATAAGTCTGACATGTCTCTGGTCACAGTGCAGGCATTAAGAGATGCAAAGGTCTGGATTTCCCAGATCAAACATACAGGACCCCTACACGTCCACTGCCGTGGTTGCAGTTGCAGGGCAGTGCCTACCATCTCCTTGCCCCAAGGCTGCTGTCACTGCAAAGGACACGTCACTGACTTCATGTGAGAAGGCAGCTCCTCACCGAGTTAGGAAGCTTTAACAGATCTGCATGAACCTGTGATGAATGACGGATGTTGCCCATTATTAGCAAAGAAAGTCAAGTGCTGCTTGGATTATTTTGACATGTTAGAGATGAGTCACGGGAATTCCTTATTTTGCATTGTCAAGAGTCCATTCCAAATACAGAAAATAACTAATATAAGAATAGCTATTTTCAGCTCCAAAGCTACCATCTGCTGAATTCTTGTCAACACCCAGAGAAGCTGGTAAGCATCTAACAACCTTGCATTACAAGAAGGCAAAGCTGGAAAGTATCAATTTGCTTGAGTGTCAATGCCGGAAGCAAAACTCAGCTCCCAGTCCCCAACCAGTTGTTCGTACCACACTTCTCTCCTAAGAGAGAAAATCTTAGAATGGTCAAATATTAAGTTCAAGTTGTTGTTCAAACAGAACCTGACCCTGTCAGCATATCAACGGGAGTATTGCTTCTGTGGACAATTCGTTGTGCAGTCAGTGAAGCTGCTCACAGGAAGTGGATGTCCAGAGCTTCTCTCTGTGAATAGATGGAAGGCTAGAGAAAAATTATGTTTTCTTTAAAACAGGAAGGAGAAACTGTCAGACGATTTTCCAACTTCAGTATTGTTAGCTGTTGCTAAATTAACAAAACATCCAGTACGTGACCAAATTATCAAATGGCTTAAATACAATTATAGTGCATTTTAAATATCAGTTCTAATTATATTTTCCTTTGACAAAGTAATTACACTTCAAGAAACTGCAATCAGAACAATTTTTCACTGCCAAATCTGAGAACAGAAGGTGAAAAAGGTGCATTTAGATGATTTTATAAATGACTAGCTTAACTTTTATATAATAAAAAACCATAATGGTAGAACGGCTTAAAAATAGACTAGAGAACTCACATTTTAATCTTATTTCAAGTCATTCAATGATTTGTAATTTAATGAGCCTTAATACAAAGCTTATATTTAGTTTTCTTTCCCTCCATTAACTTGATTTCTTGATATTTAAAGTTGCTGGGCTGCCATAGAGAGACTACATATTTTTAGCCCCAAATTCACACAAGAGTAGAATTAAACACAGCCGCTTCCTGTCCCACCCCAGCTCCAGCAAGATCCTCTGAATGTCTGCTAGCGAAGACTGCAAAATACCCTTGTGAGGACTGAAAGGCTATTCGCTTTGTGAGAATATCGGGTTAAGGGCTGTTGAGCATAAAAGTCTGGGACAAGAGACAGGAAGAGAAGCAATAAATTAAAAACCCAGACTCAGAACCCTGAAGCAGCAGGAGGAAACAGAGACTATACCAAAGACCAGAGCTCTCACATTGGTTATTGGTGGGACATTGCAGGAATCACTCAAATCTTTGAGGAGCTTCCATCAGAACTTTGTAACTGATAAGGAGGGGGGAGCAAGATTACAGTGGGTCTTAAGGGCACAAGCAAACTTACTGTGGGATATTTGAGGGAAATTGTAGGAATGTGATAAACTTACTATGGGATGTTTAAGGGAAGGGGAAAGATAGGCATCAGGGTAGATTGGAGATGACCAATAATGGGAAAAAGGAGAGGAGGGCACATAAAAGTGGCCAAGCCCTGTGCCCGACCACTGCAGTCTGTTGTTACACTCCATTCATAAATATTACCCTGGCTGAGAGTGGTCTCTGGTCCATGCAAATCTACTCCAGAGAACCTTGAGACAGACTAGGTGGTGAGTAGAAGAGGTCTGGGGGGCAGACGCCAGGAGTCTGAGAGTTGGCTAATGGAGGGACCATAGGTCTGAGCCAGCTACTGGGCAATCCAGGGGCCTGAGAGGTGGGGGACACCATAGGGCTGGACCTGCTGTCACCAGAGAAACCCATTTCTATTTGTGTGTGCATGTGCATGGGGCAAGGTGGGGAGATCTGCTAGCAAGGTTTGATCCCAACTAAACAGCAAGTAAGGACCATTTGTACTTCTCATATTTATATCAGGTAGCCACTGCAGCCTGGAGAATGACGCTGAGCCCCGAAGCGTCCCTGGCTCAGCTTCCTTCTGACAATGCTCCCTCTGTGGTCCTTGTGTCTTCACACACACACACACACACCTCTCTCCGGGTGTGCTGTGGATGATCAGGACCACTCCGTCAAGGCAAAGCTGAAAGAGAAAACATCTGCTCCATCCCTGCCACGTAGACCTGATATTCTTCCAGACTGAGGCAGCAGGGGATGCATGGAAAAAATCCCAAATTTCCACCAGGCTGACTGATTAATTGCTCCTTCTGGACTGACAACAATGGGATATCATCAACATGATATCTGAAGGCATGGACTGCCTCTCCAGGGCAGCATGGTGACCTGGATGCAGTATCTTTTTAAGCCCTATCTCAGTCTCAAAAAGCACCAATAAGGTCTGAAAAAGTTTAAGTAGCCCCTGACATACCACCTTAGCTACTTGCTTCCCCATGGTGCCTTTGAGAAAACCACATGCCCAAGATAGCTCACAGAAAAGATTGGTGGAGATACAGGTAAATAGTGGGTTCAGTACAAGTTTATCTGCACAGCTAGACTAGTAGCAGATTGAGAGGGGGAAGATGATTAGCAATTTTGGGAATATGCAATTTGAGACAAAAATATTTGCTCTGAGGCTTTGACTTACAGTTTTGGCACCATTTCTGTTCCAGTTTCCCTTTCAGATGATAGAGACTACCCAAGTTCTGGCTGACCGCTGTTTTATCTCCTTTTTCTTTTCCCCATAATTAAAGTATGATACATGCTTTTGGAATCAGATCATTTTGTTCAAGGTCTTCCTTTTTTCCCTGTATTCAGCTAATGAGCACCACAGCCATTAAATTTGAAATTAGTCTGGTGGTTTTCAAATCCCACCCACCCTTGACTGCAAGGTTCAGGGCCACCAAAAGCTCTTAGCAGCCTCTCACATGAATCCAAGCAGTTCATAGTTATTTTCTTAGAAGGGAAGCATCTCTAGAGCAATGCTGTATAGCAATTAAAATTGTTACCATGGCTCTTTTTGATGTTTTCCCCTCACCATTTTGTGAGGGCAGTCTCTTTCTCATCCTTTTTCATTGCTGCACATCTTTTCAGTGTCCTCCCACAGTAACGCCATGTCATGATTTAACCCCAGCCAGCAACTAAGCACCATGCAGCTGCTCACTCACTTCTCCCCTACCCAGTGGGATGGGGAAGAGAATTGGAAAAAAAAAAAGTAAAACTCATGGGTTGAGATAAGAACAGTTCAACAGAACGGAAAAGAAGAAACTAGTAATGATAATGATAACACTATTAAAATGACAATAGTAATAATAAAAGGATTGGAATATACAAGTGATGCACAATACAGTTACTCACTACCCACTGACCCAGTTAGCTCCCAAGTGGCAATCCCCTCACCCCCACTCCCCCCAGTTTATATACTGGACATGATGTCATGTGGTCTGGATTATCCCTTTGGCCAGTTTGGGTCAGCTGTCCTGGCTGTGTCCCCTCCCAACTTCTTGTGCCCCTCCAGCCTTCTTGCTGGCTGGGCATGAGAAGCTGAAAACTCCTTGACTTAGTCTAAACGCTACTTAGCAACAACTGAAAACTTCAGTGTTATCAACATTCTTCTCATACTGATCCCAAAACATAACTCTATACCAGCTACTAGAAAGAAAACTAACTCTATCCCAGCTGAAACCAGGACATGCCAGAAGTTGGGTTAGTTGTTTCTGTGTATACGAAGCGTTTTGGAGGTTGGCACTGGGCCCCAAGAGGTTGTGAAATCTGCACAGCTGAGCCTCAGGAGTGCAGCAGCAGTGTGCCCCTGACACATAGGACCTGGGTGTGACAATCTGTCCGTTACAAAGAGGTTATCGGGAAGTAACTGCGGAAACAGTCTCCATCATCCTTGCTGTTGTATATGTCTGGATCAGAAATAAAGGTCTGTCTCATAACAGCATTACAGAGAATAGTAATTACACCTGAGACCATGCAGACTAACTGGACTAATCAGGCCATGTTTTGACTCACTTCTCACTGGATTCAACTCCCATTTCTCATGTGAATACTGCAATATACTGGCATACTCCACCCATCCAGTGTCTGGTTGTAATTCATAGCCAGGTTCTGAAAATGAACAATGCCCAGGAATAATTTCTTAAAGGCCTTTTTGTAGTAGTGATTGTGATTAGAACAGAGAAAAAAACAAATCCAGGCACATTGGTATTCAGATCCAAGCAAAAAGCGTTGGTGTAGTCCTAAAAGTCATTGGCCTGATTTATGGCCTGAATTATATTCCTCCAGGGTTTCAGTGATGACATACTTGCTGCATGCTGTCTCTTTCACACTGTTCTTGGTCTTTCTCAGTATTATTCTGTAAAAGTCAGCATTTATGCAAAAGAAAACTAAGGGAAGATTAGAAAGGCCAGACTGGTGCTAGGCCCAGCATACAAATCACACAGCCGAAATGCCGTATGTGTTGTCGCCAGTGGCAGAGCTGTCCCTTCTGCTCTCCACTCCCACTCACAAAACATCTTTGTTTTCCACTTGAATATCATGATGCTTCACAAAAAAGCACATAAGTATAGGCTTGAGCCTGGGGTTCGAAGCAGCAGGGCTTCGGTGTTGATTATGAGCCATTCTGATGTTTTCCACTGATTACCATTTGGGTTTCTCTCTTACACAACATCTAAAAAGATTCTTCATATTTCTGTTGTCCTTTCTCCTAATACAAGAGAAAAGGGCATTCCCTAATACTGAAAGGCAGATAAGGAACACTTTCCCCAGGCAAAGCACAATTAGCCTGCGGCCAACGTCTTTCACAATATTCCACTATGTCAACATCTTTCCTAGATCCCCCAAATGATTATGCATTCGTACTGATAAGGAAAATACCCAGAGGTACCCTAATGCCAAGAGCCTCGGTGGGAATGTGTCTCCTCACTCTTCCTTCAAGGTACAAAACAGCTTCTCACTCAAGGAGGTAAAAAAGAAGCTTTCTGTATACTCAAAATATTAAATAACTGCCAACTTTGTACTTCTGTAACACATCTGGTACCTCCCGTTACTGGAGACAAAATACTGAACTAGATAGATCAGTGTTTGAATAACAAGGTTGTTGTTTATCAATATCATGAAAGATGTCCACTGGTGACTAAGATGGAGCTGTATTCCACAGCAGACCACTCAGCCTTTTCATAAATGCATGCCAGCTCTTATGGCAGTCATGAATAAGACAGACAAGAGCAATACCAGCAATTTTTGTCTCATTTTTTTCTGATTTGCATTTGTTTCCCAGTGGTTCTTTCTAAGTCCTGTTAACAATCACCAATTCAACAGTCTCACAGGCTGCCTTACTCAAAGCAAGAACTTATTTTAAACTTCTCTTACCTATTTACCCTCACAAACCGTCTAGCAGAAGCAGAAATTTTACAGCTTTATAAATACATTAATGCAAAGCTGGAGGCAAGAGTTAATGACAGTCATTCCTACCTTTCTCTAAGTAGTGACTGTACATGGAAGGACTTAAAGCAATTCTGTTTCTAACAGTATGCATCCTTCATTACAAGATGAGGAATGAGGCAAGTTTCCTTTCTTTTCCAGGAAGATAGGCTTTTAAGGACTTAACATTGCAAAGGAATCAAAGGGTAAAATAACAGTACTACCATGTTTTCCTTTACTATTTCACCCCAGGTTGCAGGCACACCAAATATGCAGCTGCATTGTCATGAGATCATTCAAAAAGAAATACAGAAGGCATTGAGGACCTTCAGCCATTACTGTCACACAGTGTGGATCAGTGCCAGACTGACTCAATATGTGTGTCCAGCTTCAGCATTTCCCCTGAAATTTCCCCTGAAAAGCCCCAGATGTTAACTCTTGGCTGCTTCTGAAATCTTGAGCATAAATATTCCTTTTTTTATAAATGAATAAGTTTTTCATTATGAGTCACTGAAAGTATTAAGGATATTTTTATTCTATTTACTTACTTATTGACAGGTTGAAGTTGCAGACATCAACAAAAGCTATTCTACTACTGATAACATATGACAAATGAAGAGACATGTATTATGCTTAATGGCTTTTCTTCTTTAAGGCTTTGTAAAAAAATAAATGTTTATCTTGTTCTGCATAAGGAGTGCACAGTCTAATGTCTCCAAAGTACTTTGCCATGCATATCTTCTAAAACCGTAACTCACTTAAGACAGGCCTTGACAAAGAACTGAAGTAGAAATCACTGTGGCAGGCAGGCACTGACACTGTTGGAGAATACGGGGACATTTTAGACACTGTAAGTGTTCAGTGCCTAAATCCCACCTTTCTCAACCAGCTCTGAATCCTTTGCACTGTGGAGCTCAAGGATACCAAATAAATGAATCCTATCTCATGCTGTGCCTTCCCCACAAGACTAACTCCAGGGAAGTTAACAGCAGTATTAACTCATGAATTAAGGAGAATTACATATGAGTCATTTCATATCTTGCTCTACACAGTTCATACGTGCCATCACGAGAAGAGTCCCACCAAACTGGAACCTTTCTGGCTTCTGCTGCACACACTGCACAGCTGCACAAGGGTGCTCTATGTGTATACAGGAGATGCCACACACCTCAGAGCTCATCAGACTTACTGTCCATCTGCAGGCTGACTTCACACAATGTGGGCATTGAGTTTCAGACATATCTACCTCATCATGCTGCTGAGCTCCACTGAAGCTAGCTGCTCTTAACTGCTGTACATGAGACAGCCCAACCAAAGCAAGCAGCCTGGCAAAAGCTCTAGTTTGTATTGAGTAAGACAGAAGTACTTTTCATGGCTTCCTCAGCTTTATTCTTCTCAGCCTCAGTTCTTCTCAGTTCCTCAAGCTTGTGAGCAACTGTGGACACAGCTCATGGCTACAATTTGTAGGCTGAGAGAGAAACTTCCCAATAGCTCAAATTCTGGAGCTGACAAGCCTGCTCTATAAATAAGAGAAGTGGCAGTTTTTCATCCTGAGCTCAAATTAGGTTTGAACATTCTAAAAAAACTCCTGTGAACCTGCAATACTGATAGGAAGTACACACATTTACTCCTTGTCTAACCTACCACAAGTTAACCTCCCCCTGCCTATCTAACTTCTTTCCATTTGGAGAAAAATTTGTGACATTCTGATTCAGACCCAGAAAAAAGGTTTAGGTACTTCATCCAAAGTTTTGTCTCCAGCTCGAATGCTCAGCTAATTATGAAGGCATCTATGCTTCCTTGCTAAGGCTTGAACAACATGGTCCCAGGGTGCTCATGTGCCTGCTGCCAGCATGTGCTCCACGGATACCACCACACAGATATGTGCTTTTCCCACCCTTCCCACCTGCTAGTCCTATGGAAATTAACACATCAGACTCTCACAACGCATCAGCCAACTCAGGCTTCATTAAAAAAAAAAAAAAAAAACAACCAAATATGAGGGGGTAACTTCCCCCTTGTGTTCACCAGGCAGGCTGGTGCTTACTGTCTTGTTCAGCATTGATGTGAAAGTGCCAGATCCAAGTCCTTCCTCCTCCACCTTACAAGAAATCTCAGTATAAACACACACTTCCAGCAAGAATATCCTGACTGTTAGATTACATTTTCATTTCTCCTGTTGGAATTTCTCCACTTGGTATACAATCATCCAATATCTTTTGGAGCAGAATTTTAATGTCTGCTGTCTGAGCTTCCGGCATCTTCTTGTGGTACATCTCGGGTATGATACACCCACAAAACAGTGTCTGCAGAGAATGTGTCCCCCCAAACAAGTATTGACAGTGCATTAAAATATATTTGATTGCCCTAATGAAATCTGTCAGAGGCCTTCTAATTCCTCAGTGCAGAAGGAAAAAAAAATAAAAAGCCTTGCCTTCTATTTCTGAGCACATGCAGCTTGATTTTTTTAAAAAAAATTCTTATTTTTAGGTTGAGGTATAGTCTCAAGTGAAGGGATCGACTTTTGCTACTACAGAGATCAATGAGAGCATGACTGTATCTTTTTTTTTTTTTCCTCTGGCTCTATGATTTCCAGAGAAAGCAACTTACTAAGCTCTTTCTGTCTTAACCTTAGGGTGAACTTCCTAAAAATATCAAAAGGTATCACATTTCTTGTGTATTCTTCTGTATTCTGTTGAGAGTTTTCGTATTCAAGAAAGACGTTTTAAAATTTTTTGCATCACCTATTTAGCTCCCTTTCCAGTGAACACACCTTCAAATAAAAGCAAGGATTTTATATGTTCTTAAACTAATAATGGGCATTTTATTTCCTGGTAGTATTAAAAATTGCATCTGTTCCAGCTTATTTACCAGTAAATTTCATTCATATATTCCCTTATGGAGGTTAGGTCACCTCAGCAAACATGAATTTTACCTCTTCACCTTCTACTGTTTGTGGATTTCCTTTCAGAAATAATATCTCAGCTGCTGGCACTATATCTGTATCCAGCTTGAAATTAATAGCTATCCCGTTTCCTTTCATGCTGGCAGTTCTTTAAGCTTTTGCTGCAATATTGACAATGATTCTTATGATGTATTTTCTGAGGTAATATTGTTGCTGCTGTCTTCTGAGCAGCCTGTGTATGAAAACCCTAGCAGAGCAAATCAACACAATTTAGTTCTTGCATGTTTGTTACAAATACTAGTCACTGCCTGGGGTTGAGTGGTTTGGTAGATGTGTTGAGTTTTTGTGGTGTCAACATTCAAATTGAGTCTACATTCCCATCCTAGATCTTTTTTATGATTTTGATTCTCTGCCATATGTCACAGAAAAAGAGTCTTGAGCCTCCATAAGGTTCAAACTGTAGTGGGTTACTCACTTTTCTGGGTAACTTGGTTTCAGATTTTTCATATTTATATTTATTCAGAGCTGGAGTTTGGATCAAAATATACAAATCTTAACATTTATTAGTTGATTTACAGGCAAATGTTTGCAGAAAAAGAACCCTTGTCACCATCCAACACAAAGATATACTCTTGTAGCTCTTATTAATAGAAGTGTAGTAAATCTCCATCCTTGCAGGAATTTGGAAGTCAGCTGTATAGGTCCACCAGCAGCCTGATCTAACTTTAAGGGTGGCCATGCATTGAGCAGGATCTTGGACTAGATGGCCTCCAGAGATCCCTTCCAACTTAATTATTCTATGAATACATAGCATTAGCATCTTATCCTTATACTACTGATTTTATTATTGTAATTTGCTCTCCCTCGGGAAGTTTTGCTGCAGAATGAACTGTGAATCTGCTGCTTATGAAATCACCAGACAAATAGGGATTACCTAACCTTCATAGCAGAAGCAGAGATTGTGTAAGCTTCCCAGCAGTTTTTACAACTGCAGTTTGTAAATACCTTATTCTTTTTTCCTGTCTACGGTAGGCCTGCTGTACTAATTGTGTGGTAAATTAGTGCTCTGAACATACGATACCCTAAGCCCTACAGGTTACTTGCAATCCTTGCTCTTTAGGTGGTGAATAACTCAATAAAATCCAAGTGTGTAAAGAGAGGTACCTGTGTTGTTGAGGAGTATTTCCTTGTGAGATCTGTGCGTTTCTCTGTAGCCACCCCCGGGTGCAGGAGCTCCCAGTCAGCACACTCCTACTGTCTACGCTCAGCCAAACCAGCCTGCACCTTTCCTTCAGCAGTGCTCTCCTCCCACCCCCTTCCCACTGAGGCTTTCTGATGCTGCTTGCCTGTGTTTTGGGATGTTCACAACTTCCTTAGCAGACTTTTCCAAAAGGGAGGGAAGTGTGAGGACTTCTCTGAGTGACACACACCAAGGTGCAGCTGCTGACAATAGACCCACACATTGCTCACTCATTGAAGGAAGAGACTACAGCAAAGTCTAGTTAGAAAACAATCATCGAATGCAACCACAGCAGGTTCTGTCAGATATCAATACACCACAGCACCTAACACACTTCGCCACCATCTTCTAGCCCTTCTTCAGCATGATTTAATGCTCCTCCACATGGAATTCAGGGTTCTGGGTGTTTCTGCTGAAGATGGATAGGCAGGCACTAGGATCTTGCTACTGCTTGGGGGTAGAGCAGACACTATGTCTGAACTGACTGGAGCAGTATAAAACATAGACAGGCTGCAGCCATCATTCCTACTCTCCCCTATCACCTGAACACATAAGGTTAGTAAATATGATTTTCTGGGGTGATGAGTTTGATCCTATCAACAGATTTCAGCCATTGGAAATGTAATTTGTTTAACTGCCTAGCTTTGGAAAGGGTGAAGTTAGGCAAGGAAAAATGAATGCAGCAGAGAAAATCAAAGCAGAAGGAGGCACAAAAAGGGGAGCAACACAGCTGCAGAAAAGTCAACATCATATCAGGGAAAAGACAATAGAAGTGTAAATAAATTATTTTAGGAGAGTGTTTATGCAACCAGGAAATCACCTATGTGAAATATAAGACAAAGCCTGAAAAAGCAAAGCCATAAAAGTAGAAAAAAATTTTGCATAATGTGGCGGTCCTAAGGCTTCGTAAGTAAAAATCTCCTACTGAAACTGATTTAAAATAAGGAGCTAGCTTTGAACTGTGGATGAAGTCAGAAAGGCAAAACCCAAGGTGCTGATACTGCTCAGGATGGACCATTTCCTACAGCCAGTTGGCATAGGCAAAGGCATGTAGAACTACTTAAATATGGATCGAAATTTAATCCATGAGGCATCATCACTCTGCATCTTTATGGTTTTAAAGGTTTTGGATCACAACAAATCATAATATTCATAAATTTTATTTTATTTGAAGACCTTTATTCAATCCTTATTCATCTACTGGACCTCACTGCACAGTAAATAAACTATCTAACTGGAGAAAGAAAATCAGATCTATTTTTAGACCTAGGTGAGTATATAGATCCTATGATTAGCGAAAAAGAAAATAGCCAGAACAAGCAGTTCATGAGAAGCTTATGGACTGAAACACTCTGTTCAGACTACGTGGTAAAAAAAATGGTTAGGAATAACAGAGTAGCAGGAAAAATCAAGGTTGGTTTGAGAAGGACCTGTAGACAAATACAGGGCTAAATATGCAGTGACCTGATCAACTTCACAACCTTGATACATCCTACAATCCTAGCAAAGATGACTGTACAGTATTTCTAGGTGACAGTTACCAGATACGACCAAACCATTTTATTTCTTGTGATCTATAAAGGTGAAGTGACACACAATAATTAGTTACTTCAGGATTTATCACAAGCTAGTAATTCCATCTTTGCAAGAAATCAAATGTTACATCAGACATTACAGAACTATGCTGTAAATCTTTTGCAAAACTGGAACACATTTTCAGTATGTTAAGCAAGTTCTGAAGTTTTTTTTTTTGAAACTTTTAAAATGGCACATCAGCTTATTCCTTTTCTTTGCTATCCCCAGTGCTTCACATAAAGACAAGTTTTAACTCTGATATATTTTAGACAGGACCGTGCAAGTCAGTATATTTGTCAAGGTGAGTTGATGAGTACATTCCTTGCATGATATACACCAGCTGACAAACTCTTTTTATGCTGTATTTTTATCTCTACTTGTTTGGTATGATCTATTTTTTTTAACATGCAACTGTATGCCATTGCCAAATTGCTTAAATGTGTGGTTACTTATTTTGTGGCCAGTTAAGGATAAGCAGTACTTTGGGCTGCAGGATAGCTGAGTTAAATTGTCTTACTCAAACCACCCACTGAACGGTTAGTTGAACCTATTGCTAATTCTACTTTTTCTCCCTCTGTTTTAGGTTCCTTTGCATCCTACTCTTGCCACATACTTCATGTTTGACTTTTCTTCCTAAGTATAAGGGAAACCTAGTTTTAATGGGGGGAGGTAAGAGGGAGTAGCACAAGAATTACAGAAATATGTTATGTAAAATCCTAAGGGATTACTTCAATCACAAGTAATTTCTTCAATCATTTTAATCAAGCAACAAGAACTCACATTGTGATAACTCTCCACATTTTTTAATAATTGTCCCTCCTGAACTGATGTTAGTCTACAGATCAGTTCTCTTTTAGGAAAGAACCTTGTAACCTCTTCTCCTTGGCAAACAGTGTGAAATATGTCAATTCTTGTTGACAATTATTTTCAATAAACGTAAAACCAATTATGTCACTGTGTGCGTGTACTCACTGCAGGAAATTCCAGCCTCTCTGAGAACCAAAGGTCCAGCTAGATCCAGCAAAATGTCCAATGTCCTAGCAGGAAACTTTTTCTCCAATCAAAAATTCATGAGAGCCTCAGGTTTCTCTTCACTTGCACTTGCTCTTACTAGCTTTCCCTCCAAGTGATGTTCTATATTTTGCAGCTCTCCAGTCTTCAGTACATTGTTTGAAGTCCCTTATTATCCTGCCATCCATGGACTTGCTGACATAGTTAATCCTGTAATTAACAGGTGAGGACAGAATTTAAAAAATATGAAAACTTTAAGGTCTACTATAGTGTGACAAAAATGCAGTTTTGTCCCAACTAATTAACACTGACACTGAGTGTGCTACACAGTAGCTAAATTGCAAGCTGTTTTGTTTGTGTTAATTGCTCTGTTGGCATTATTTTTCTGTCCTGCCTTAATTTAAGCAAGAACAGTTTTTGTTCTTTGGATTTCGATGAAGACTCTATTAAATATAGCTATTTCCATTTCCTTTGCCACTTTTCCTTGATGTTGCAAAAAGACCAATTTGAAAAGAAAGAAGAACACAGTAAATTTTGGCTCAGTGGGAGATGCACTCACAGTTGGATCCCTTCTTTTTATATTTCTCATAAATGCACAAGTATGTTGCCTCCTGCATTTTCCTAATGACAGAAATTTAAAGTCCTAGACAACAATCAACACTACAGGGGCAAAAGTAGTGCAGTTTTATTACCACAGAAATAAAATCAAAAGCTGGATCTGAAGCCGTACATTTTTCAACTTTTTCTTAGTTTTAGTTTTTACTACTTTTGCTTATCATTCATCAAAAAAAACCCAGAGTTCTCAAGTTATTACTGAGTATATCAGATCATTTTTTAATTAAGCATGAATAATAAATAGCAAGAGTGGTGCTTTTCTTAATGAATACGGTATCCATATGAGTAGCCTGTTGACAGAGGACACTGAACCCCAGGTAGGTTAAATAATTTCCTCAACCCCCCACATGGAATAAGTGGCAAAAAAGGACATGGATGACATTAGCAGACTCTTCTGCAGAACAGGAGTCAATTTGGAGAAAGATTGTGAGGACTAGAGAAATCTGGACAGACGGAATGCAAACACACTTTACAACTCCCACCAGCTGCAGTAAATTTTCTGACATTTTATGAGATGACATTGTTGAGCGTCCAGTTAACGCCTTGACCTCCAGTAGGGCAAAATTAAGATAACACATAAAATCCACATCCAAATTAACAAGCCCCTAGTCTGTTCAGCCATTTCTAGTTGGAGAGGAAGAGACAACACTAAGATTATGATTTTGGAGCAGGCTTGTTTGAAAGATCAGGACAGGGTGGTGTTGTGCAAAAGGGATGAAATCATTAATCCCCTGCCTTAGAGATTTAGTGAAAAAAATAGTGAAGAAAAAAATCATGTGCCCTTTTTGTTTATCTTTTTTAATTAAATTAAGTAATGTGAGATGAAAATTTGAAGAAGAAAAGAGTTTTATGTTTGCCATATTAAAGATATTCATAGTAAATATGGTTGAGATTATAGGATTTTTTTACGGAATTAAGAAGGTGGTGGATGCACTCAAAGCAACATTCTCCACTCAATCTCCCCTTGATTTAAACATTGCTACAAGAATCACTAATGCACTGCAGAGATAACAGATGTCCCTCAACTAAAGAAAATTGCAGGGAGATCATCACAGAAATACAGCCTCAGCACAGAGAGATATCATTATTTTCAGACTCTAGCAACCTCTTCTCAAAAGAAATATAGCCAGAATCAGACCTAATTTACACTAGTGAAAATCCATTTTGAAGCCAACAATGTATTTTAACCAATTGTTTCTGAATCTGGGTTAGAATCCTTTCCAGAGCCTATAATTTTTCCTCATGCCTGAAAAAATGTAGTGTAATGGAATTAGATATCACAAGACTGGGACCTTGTAATTCTCTGAGAGACAGGATAATGAAGAAATGTCTGTAAGAAAAGAAATTCCCAACTTCTAGTCTGGACCGTGATCGGCAGCTGGACAGCCATCACTAAGTCTGCACTATCTCTGGTGCATGGAGCCTCTCCATTGGAAGGTGTACGAATCCATGCATTCAGAAGACAGCAGTAGTTGCAAACCCCTTTTATTAAGTATGAAAGGTATCAAAACATTTGACACCTTGAAAAAACAAGATTTTTTTAATATAAATCAGGGAAAAATATGTACAGCAATGCTGTTTAGGTATCAGTTTGCAGTTATTCCAACATTCACATTCTCAGATATGTAAAGGGAATCCCATTATATTGCCTTATAAATGAGGGGGAAGGAAACAACAGAGTTACATTCTTCTTGCACACAGTTTTCTAGCCTCCCTAATACTAGTTCTGAATCTACTCAGAGTACCATGCAGACCAATATATTACTATTGACAACATGTTAAGGTTTGACTTCCTGAACAAGAAAATCACTCCTTCAGTCTACATTATTCATAGTGAGAACCACTGTATTGTTATTGCTTTGGCTACTTTTGTAATTTTTTTACATTCCCAGCAGAAGCAGAACAGGATGTATTAGTTAGGCAGTATGAATGATTCACCATTTCTTAGGTGTTGTTACAAAACCTGAATTTTGACATCGTTTACTGGAGAGTTTTGTTATTATTCTTCAAGGTTTTAGAGTTTTGGAGATTTTGTTGTAATGAAAATAAAGGAAACACATTAGTATTTTTTGAAATTCACATTGCTGTATATGCAATTTTTTTAAATAACTGTTAATAATATGAGACATGCAACAGATTCTGATAATGTCTTACAATCATATCTTTTGCTCTGTCCAGGCTCAGGGACCTAAATTGCTTTCAAATTGCAACAAACTCTTTATTCGCACCCACACATACCTTCATACAGAGCTCTATAGAAATCTCTACAGCCATTGCAGCTCAGAGGAGCAGCTTTTCACAACTCACAGCAGCACTACACAGTACTTATAAGCACTGAACACTGAAGCTGCAGGAGGGTTTAGGGACACAAAATATAAAGTAAGATCTTACAAGCTAAACTGAGAGCAATGCCTGCAGTTAAAGTCTTTTATCAGTCTCCAGATTCAGTTGCTTATAATTTTAATTTAGCCATTGAGTTGCAGGTTTTCTGTCCCAGACACCTGTCTCAAGTTAAAGTTTCAGATCAATTCTTTTTCACTGTTCACAAAACAAGGGCATTGCCAGTGGGGTGAGTACAATTGGCTTCAGGTGGTCTGAGAAGTCACTACTCCAACAGGTTTCAGTTACCACCACAGCAGCCAAAGAACACTCACACGGTCAGCTACCGCTGGGAAGTCTCACACAGGCACAATGAGGCAATACAATCTTCAGCTTCACAGACCTGACCACAAGAGTATTTCCACCGGTGCCGTGAGAATAAGGAAAAAATATAATGCTTGGGCCATACATTATTCTCAGCCAGTTTATTGTTAATGTCCCTAAGCTCTGAATGAAGTGTTAGAAAATTAGCATGAGGGGTCCACTGAGGTGTTAGAAATGACAATGTTCCCGTGACAACTCAAAGCTTAAGCAAAACTACAGGGCTTCAGAGTAAATCTTATCTGCCATAAAATTACGAAGGCCCTGGGTAGAGTGGAGACACCCTCAAGAGGGATCCAGCTGGGCAAGGAAGCATCAAGGACCCTCTGTGGTCCCTGAGACACCTTCCATGCACTTCAGAGAAGAGGAAACGAAGACCACAGGGCACAAAAACCAATCTATATGGGAATAGGGAAGAACAGGTAAAGTAGCTGTGGCAGGGCGAGGAGGCAATTTATTAGCAGAGTGGAAGAGATGGCTGGTTTTTGAGGTAGAGCAAACAAAACAAAGAAGGTCTGGAGCTAGGGGACTGTAGGCCAGGTGGGATGGCAAGGGATGGGTTGGAGGCAGGGTGGTGATGGGGGCCAGGGCAGGAGTCTGCAGAGTGATGGGAGGAGGGGGCAGATCAGGACATGCAGCACAGGACACTCCCCCAAAAGCCTGAACCAGAGACAGTTGTTCTGAATTTCTTCATTCCTCTTCTGTACTGTTTTTTCCCAGCCAGGCTGGAAAAACAGAAAAGTCTGTCAAACCACACCGTATGGGCCTATTCTGAGGGTCAGTCATCCGAAATCCATCACATAAGTGTGAGCTGAGAGAGTGACTGGGAGCTGCATCGCATGGCTCTGTCTTGTGAGGGTCTGCTACCACTGAGGCACTTGGAATATTAACGGATTTTACAGTGGCTAGAGGACAAATGAGGATGCATTTACATTGGCAGACCTTAGGAATAAGTCCATACAGTATTGTATGACTGAATTTCTGTGTCTTCAGATTGGTGGGGTTTTTTGCTTTAGTTAGTTAGGTTGGTTAGGCATAAAAAACCTAACACAATTGGAAAGAAAGCAAAAAAAATATCTTCAGTAGTTATCTGTACATGGAATGAACAAGGGCTCCTGTGGGAGAATGGAGCATGTAGTTCAAGGCAGTAACATGCTGCATAAATCCAAAGCAGCTGAATTTATTTTGCAAAGGAAACCTTCAATCTAGCATTTCCCAAATTTCTCAAGTTTGACTTGCGATTTAGTATTTCCTTACTGGGTAATGGAATAAGGGAATTATGCAAACTGTGGTGCACAGGCCACTGGGGTCACCTCATCACCTCTCTTACCAAAGTAGCCTGGGATATTTAACTACTGAGGGGTGAAGTCATAAACTCATTTTCAGAGTCAATGCACCACAGTTTTAAGCATTGCTGGGAAATGCTTCCCTTCTTCTACAAAGTCATTACAGGGTGAGAGGAGCAGGAACTGAGTGGTCTGCAAAAACAGGCATCTCATCTCCAGCGTGGCAGGTCTGGTTTAAAAAGTGCCAATCTCAATGCTGGAGCAGACATAGAGTGGCTGCTGCAAAACATGACAGGACCCAAAGAGGCTATCTAGTGCCATAGGAGACAGCAGAGCAGAAAGCTGGTTTTGGAACTATTCCTTCTTGTGCAGCCAGTAAGTACTTTTCATACCTTCAACTGCTCTCATAAGCAATTTCTCACCAGCATGGGGGTTGATCTCTCAAATATTATACTATGTCTACCTTTCTAAGTCCCATTTTTGTTGTTTTTCAGAGCAAAGAACCACAGGGAATCTCCTGAGTAGTGTAAATTCTTATTTCATTATGGAACTCATTTAATTGATGGTTGAAAAGACAAGACTACTGGGGATTTGGCATTTGGGGCATTCTTTGACATCTACGAACTGAAGAGCTGAGAAGGCACCAACCAGAAAATAACTCAATACAAACCCCAGGGGTTTTTTTTCTCTTGAAAATTATCATTTGGACTTCCTCCATGCCCACAAGCAAAATTTAGGAATACAGCCAAACACATGTGCACAGCTCCCACTGAAGTTGCTAAGAGTTTCATATGCTTAGTGAAGGGTAAATAATTTTCTGTGAGCCTCTGAATATTTTATTTGCAGATGTGCTAGAATCTATATGATCAGTATGTGCAGACATTATCGCATTTTATTTCCCTTCAAATGTAAGTAGATTTAGAGAATGAAAACGGTGACAGAAGTTCAGCAACAGTAGCCTTATTTTGCACTCTTGCAAACTGAACATGATTGCTACAAAAACTGAATCATGAACTGATGCCTTCATAAATTGTGAGCTATGCCCTCTTAGTATTTGAAAAATGAATGAATAAGTTAGTAATATTTGAAAATGTGGCTACTGTACATGTCCAGTAATTTTCTTTTGGCTTTTTAAATCCATACTCCAGTATTAGCATCGTGATCACTCCAGGCATGCTAGGAATCAGTATCAGCCAATATGGGTCCTGGGTGTTGGTCTTTGGAGCATGTTCTTACCATGAAAATGGTTTAATGATTGCTTAATATATAAAAAAAAAATTTCTTGACCATTTTATAGTATCATCATGCCATCTAGAGGTGGGATATCACTGAGGCTCCCACTTACCTTCATGCCAGAGAAAAGCAACATATTTAGAGGTATAGTGGGATGAAGGCCTTTGAAGATAGACTTTCACTAGGGTGGAGACAGTGCCGTATGGCATGGGCCCCATGCTGGGGAGTGTATCTGGTGATTCAGATCCCATATGGGGGCAGCTTTGAGAAGTAACCCTCCTAGAAGGTAGACCTTTGGGGGTTCTGCTTTCGCATAACTTCTGACCCCAACCCAATAATACTGACTTCTTTCTCACACTTCATATCCCATACAAAGCCACTCAGCTGATCAGAAATCAGGCTGCCCAACTGTATCTGCTTGGGAACAAGGGACACCAGCCCTGAGCTGCACAGATACCCCATATAGGGTCAAGGAGAGGAAAGGGAAGTCTATTCTGGGAGCCTCAGTGCCAAGACACATGACAAAAGAATGGCAAATATGCTTGCAATTATGGAGAAATTCCCTGATTTCAGTGAACTAACTCACACCTTTTCAGCTACAATCCCCATTACAGAGAGAGGCCAGGAGGGATGGAAAACTCCGCAACACGAAATACACAGTTTTCAAGGAATTGTCCATCTGGGACATGGACTTTCTACATCCAAACAGTCCACCTCACCAGCTGCAGAAGTACTGTAGGCCTATTCACCTATTCCCTATAGTTTTGTGACTGGTACTGAGAAATGTATGAACTCTGCCTTAGCTCACTTGCAGGGCTCATATCTCCCTGTACTTACCTTTGATCTCCCCTGCACAGACCTTCATCCCAGTTAGTGCCTAAGCTGATGGCAGAGACACTAACTGGGTCTTTCTCCATTACCTGGCTTCTTCCTCTCATTAAACACATAGAAACTTAATGTTTGAGGTTGCTCTATCAGATTTGGTTGCAATCTGTTTGTTAGCAGTTTTTACAGTATTTGCTTTTATTATCTCATGATTTTTGTTTAACTGAATAGCAGGAGATACATGTGTTTCACACAGGTGTGCAAACTCTCTTCTTAATAAAGAGAGCAAAAATAAGGAAGAAAGGAAAGGATTACTGACAAGGAGGCTGCTGTTGGAAACTGGCAAGAGAACCATGATTATGTTTAGTTATGATTCTCAACTTCTTTTACCTTCAGGTGATTCTTGTCCTGTTTTTAAGGATACAAGAACAGTAAATTAAATAAGGGTATTGCATAGCAAAACCACTGAGAAAACCAGAAATATCTTTTCCCCATAGCAAAAATCTAATGCTCAGTTTACTTTATGCCTCCTATTACATATAAAACCTATGGCTGAATTTGCTTTACTGTCTACTGTGATATTCCTACATCTAAGAGTACAGAACAAGCAAACGTCAGCATTGAAAAATAAAATGGAAAAGAAAGTCTCAGCTCAGCGCCCTTACAAAATAGCATCAAAGGCATTCTGGAAACCACACTCATCACTAGAAATATATGTCAAAAGTAGTAATTAGTACTGTATTACCCTACAGGCTTGGCATCTGTCTTATGTAAGCACTTAAGCCTCAAGAAAACAGGTCAGCATGACTTCAGTTGACACTTACAAATACATGGGATTGGAAGAGCCAACAAAAACTCAGAAAAATACCATGCTAACTACATTTGCTTTCACTTGGACAGCACTACATAGGACACTGATGTTTTCACCAAGCTCCCAACACTATCTGTGTATGTTATCCAACAATTTCTCCAATGTAAAATTCATAAGCTGTTTTGGAAGTAGGAGTTACTCCATTGCCAGCCATGTCTCTTAACAAAAACAGTTGTTTCCCCTGTGCTTTGTGCTGCATTTGGTGTTCTTGGAGCACTAAGCACTCACCTCCACTAAGGTGGGAACTGGGCTGGTTGCATGGCCACTATGGGCCCCACTCAGGGGGCTCTCTGCCCATGCCACGGTAGACTTCATGACTGACTTGCTGTGGCAGCTGAAAACTGAACTGCTGAAGCCACTATCTGCAGATGTGGCTCAATCTCTATGAGCTACATTGGTCTCTCCCAGCAAACAAGTGTGTTAATGGGAATCAATGACTGTAGCATCATAGTTTGCAGCCTAGCATGATAGGGGTGGACGGACTCTGATTTGGGTTTACCTGGAACATGGAGATCAGTCATTCCTGTGGTGGTAGGAGGATATCTGTCAGCAGGGTAGTGAGACAATGGCCTCAGCTGCCCTTCCTCATGCTGCGTTTGCCACAGTCTCAGGAGGTGGGGTAGACTTTGCCTTAGCATACATATCCCATTTTGGTTTTCCTCTATGGGCATATGCGCTTGTGTCTCTGAGCCAGCACCCAGTTAGTTTTGGCTAGTGAGGAAATTTAAAAACTCCTTTTGCCTTTTTATTTCTCTTTAGGAAAAGAATTAGATAAAAACAGCACCAGATCTGATGCCAGAACAGATCTGCCTTCTTCCAGTCTCTGAAATTCCCAGCCTCTTAGAACTGCAAAACCAGACACTTTAGAGGAATAATAGCAATAATAATTTTGTATCTATTCATATAACTAAATATACTATTCTTATTCATAAATGTTTCTAGAAACCTTGGCAATCTGCTGTAAAATATTGTAGGTTGAGGCTATCTGCTTTAAAAAGAAAAGTTCATGCTTTAATCTGTACATATTTATTTCAGAACAATTAATTTACTCCCTTTCAAGATTATCAGATGCTCACCTCCCAATATGGAGGTGAAATTTTCCAAAAACTAGGCACAAGAATGCTGAGTTTGTTTTGTTTCCTGAAAATCAGCTGCTTCTTTTGAGGAACACTGAGAAGTCACAAGTGCTGAGACCTCAAAATTGTCAGTAAAATTTGAGAAGGTTCTGAGATATTTATTTTGAGATATATATTTTTTTTAAAAAAAGAAAGAAATTATCCATATGCATATGAATCATGATATATTTATTAGATAAATGATACATTTATTAGAATGTGAATGCATACTTCTGAAGATAATTTGTAGTCCTTTTGGTTCATAACAATGGAAGCTCATTTAATTTCAGTTTTTACAGGATAGGCAGTTACAATGTTCAGTTTCCTATTTCATGAGCTAATGCTAAGCTTCCCAGCAAGTGCCTGCCTTGTGAGTTAATCTTGCACTCATTATCTACACCAGCAAAAATACACCCTTGTGACTGAAAGAAATGGCACCTTAACAGAACATAGAAAAGAAAAGCAGCTGCCCACTGCGATGAGAGAAAACAACATGATGACGATATTCCTTGAGGACCTGTTTGAATTGATACATAATGACAACTACCATCAAAACAAAGATAATGTCATAGAGCTCAATAAAACAGGAATAGTGAGAGGGTGTAATAATATTTGCAGTAATAAAACTGTGTTCCTGACAAAAGCCTAAATAAAGAACGTACTAATACAATCAAGGAAGGAATTAGTGGGACTGGATTTCCTTCTAAGCAATCCCCTGCTTTTTTGCTATAATGATGAGCAATCAGTTGAAGGAAAAACCAATTACAGTAGCCCTTACATGGTGCAGCAAAGATTTGTAAAGAATAATTTGCTTTCACAGAGCAAGGAAGCTAATGAGAAACCCAGAGAGTTTCCACATGCACCACCAAACTCTCTTTCCAGCTAACATGCTAATCTTTCTTTTATTCTTTGTAATTCATCTCCCCATGCATGTCATTCACATTAATCATCACTCAAAGATACTTGTAAATGCAGAGGTCCAGCAGTAACACAGCCCAGAGTCTCCCAGGTCTGCGGCCCCTACTCCCTGCTGCTTGTCCAGACCTGACCTGCCATCCTGCACAGGAGGGCACTGTTGTATAGTACTGATTAAAGGCAGGCTCTTCTATTTCTCACAAAGCCAAAAAAAAGGCAGTAACAAGGCCCTCAGTACCTATGTGCTTTTGCTGAAGTGACTACTGTGAATCTTTACCCTGCACCACTGGCACCCTACAATACTGCTGCTGGGTGTGAAAATGTTCCCAGAACAAGGGCACGACAGTGGCAGTATCAAGTGGTGCTCAGTCCCTCTCCGGCTGCCCTCGCCTCACCTCAGTTTACCACACTCACAAAGTTCACCTGCGCTTACAAAGGTGAACTGAGACCTACGTGCTCATCAAAACGTCATCTGTTGAGACGTGAGCGTTTTTCTTTGACTCATTCCTGATTTTCTGCATACTGCCCTTCTCCTCCTCAGCCTTTATCACGAGCTCCATCCTCCAGCTCTGCTGGCAAAGGGAGGGTTGATAGCTATGTAAAGTTAGCCGCCAGGAGCTCTCCCACCAGCTCTCAGAATGGAATCAATATAAATACAGTGTTTGGTTTCTCCATTTATTGCTGATACGGTAGAATATTAAAGTCCAACTTTTATTCATTGAGAGCTCTATTCTACACTTGCTTTTGTACTGTCTGTTGCTATGCATACAAGAAATATAAATTATCAGTACGAGTAGCGTAGCCCCTGAAAACGTGTTGCACTTAACTGAACTATTGCATTTTTCTGGAAACATAGCTTTTACTCCTTTCTTCTGTCTTATCTACATTGTAATCCTTTTTATCTTTGCCAGCACAATGCTTTCTATAAGAGTTATATCCATAAAAATTACAAAACCTCTTTGCAGAGAGTGACACAAGTCAAATAGTAATACCAGAGAATGCAAAATAATGCAAGAGCTCAAAAAATCTTGCCATATTTTCATGCCAGTAGCAGCTAAACTCATGAATTTTTACCCCTGTAATGTGTCAGGTCTATCACTTTCTGCAACCCTGACCCATGACTGAGACCCAGAAAGAAAGAACAACTTTGTGTGTTATGTGCGTTAAATGAGAGGCCTGAGTATTTGCATACAAAGTCAAAAGACAGAAGTTTCTAGAAAGATCCCCCTTATCTCTATATTTGGCTGAGTTTTCCAAAGACCCTTTCACATTGCCTAGCCTGCCTTGCAAACCTGCCCATACCTGTCCCCCTGGGAAGTGCAGAGTGCTGCCTCTTGTAAAACAAGCTCTTCTATGAGCAGCACACAAAAGGGCACCTAGCTTCACATGTGTCCCATATTCCCTGCAGTCACCAGCTAGCCACCTAAATATAACTGCTCTCTTCTGGCTTTCCCTTTCACACCAGTCTATACTAGTGTGACTGCTTCCCCTTTTGGTCTTCGAGCATCAGCCTCAGCTCTGACCAGCAGTACAGTAACATCTGAGGTTTTTATTTTCTCCACAATGGTTTATGGCCTTTCCCTTAAAAGTCCTGCATCTATACAGTAGCAATTTTTACCATTTCTTTCCTTTTTGTCTTTTTTATTTTTTTCCACATAGATGGAAGTGCAGGAAGAAGATGAAGCCCTTCCTATCTGTAAGCTTAAGGCCAGAGTTTGAATCTTTTAAGAATTTAGCATATTTCAATTACAATTTTGCACCTGGTCTGTGCAGATGTTCATCCCAGCCTTACAGTCAAAAGCACAAAAGGGTAAGCATTTCAAAATGAATGTATCAATTTGTTTTCTCCCCAGGAACCTGGAGGACTAGAGGTAGACTACCAATAGTCAGATCAGGGATGGCCATCAGTAATGATTGTGCACTATTTCCTGCTAGCAAAACCATAGCCACTTTTAAACTACCGGAGGTCCCAGATTGATAGCTGCACATTATATTGACAGAAATGGGTCTCAGCCACCCAGTCAAGGTATATGACTCAGTGTTGTTTCTGGTGCATATGCAATTAGTAGAGAGTGAACAAGTAACAGGGCTGGACTGTAAAGGTCCTGGGAGCTGTATCATGATGTACAGGACTCTATAAACATGAGGTCTGATACATGTGCCCTGGGCATGCTTGGATTTACCAGGTAAGTGTGGTCAGAAGAATGTCCCCCTTCCATCAGACCCGTACTGCCTGCCTTGCACACACTGTCTGAGTCTGTGCTTACCCCAACCTCTCCTCCAGGCTGGGCCACACCTGCTCCTGTGGCAGTCACATCCTCAGGGCCAACTGCTCGGAGCCTGCTGTAAAATAAAATCTGATCAGGATACCTGGGTCGCCTCCTGTCAAACCTCCTGGGGTTTGGTACTCGTCATAGGAATGTGTCCTCTCCACCCGGACATATCCCATCCTATGTGGTGATAACATCTACCTCTACTCTTGAAGCTGGTCACTGTAGGAAAAAAATAAAAAGCAGGTGCTCTGTCAGTGGCTCACTGCCCTGTGCATAGAGAAGGCATGGGGATTTGTCTATAGAAGGAAGCCCAGGCAGGACTGACATTTTACTGACCATATCCATGGTGCCACAGTCATGTGGCTCCTGGCTGGACTGGGCAGGCATCAGCTCAGGGTCCCACAGCAACGCCTCTGTCTTCAGCAGCTTTGTGCAGGTCCTCCCTGGGGCTCTTGATTTTTTAGGGGCTAATTTCCCAACATCTACCCAGTACAAACCTTATGCAAAGAACTACTGTGCAGTCAGAAAAGAGGCAGTTCTTAACATGGAAGGATGAAATTCCTACTGTTTTGTGTGCTGGACTGCTGAACGAGAGATATCACACAAGTAGGTGAATTGGCTGTTTTTTCCTTTGATATCACATAAATAAAATGAACAAGTAGATTCTTTGTTCGTTCCAAAGATATCTTTTATTTCAGATTTACGACAGTGTCACTACACAGACAAATTTTGTTATGATGTTCTCCAGCACAAGGCTGAATAATTGAATTGTCAGCCAAGCAACTAGTTGAGATCTTTAAAAAATATTTATAACTGTCAAGCACAGAAGCATTGTAGTGTTTTCAGTACATATTTGTTCACTCTTTAAGGCTTTCAGATCATTCAAATGGAGTCAGTCATTATTATTTTAAAGGATGTTTCTAATATGGTTTTATATTATCTCTACAGAAATTGAACATTCATCAGTCCAGGCTAGCAACAGCTGTTGGAACCACAGATATTTATGTATTATGTATTGCTATCAATCACAGCAGAGGTATCAGCATTTTTCTTCTCAAAAGAAAACAGGTACACACATGTCCTTTATTATTCTCTTCTCTTTTGATGCATCTTCCCACATACAGAAACTGCTATTTTTATAACTTAACAACTGGTAGTATTGAGTATTAGAAACCACTCTGGCCTGTCTAGGCCAGAAATTAGAGCCAAATTTCCCAGACATCGGAAAAGAAGGTACTGTAGCAGCTTCCTTAAATGGAGAATTGCAGACAGAAATCCAAAGCCAGGCGGAGATGGAGACTGAAAACTTTACAAAGGGATTTGGTAAAGTACTGCTGACTGCAATGGCACACAGCAGGACGCAAAGATGCAGGAGACCTTCCCCAATTGTGTACTTATGATATGTATTGCTAAATATCCTGTTGCAATAGCACCTTGGTGCTGCCTTCACCCTCCAGGTTGTGCCTCCCTTGCACAGTGCTCCTCGGTGGAGAAAGGCTGATGGTGTGGACGTGCCACCCTGTGTGCAGACCTCGGGTGAAATCAAAGGCACCCCATGCCTCCAGAGCAGCCCTGGTGCTGCTGGGCCTGTGTGCACGCCCAGGCAGCACCCCACGTCCCTGTGCCCGGTCACAGCACTGGCAGAGCTGGCAGCAGGGCCACCCACCTGCCCCTCGCTCCCTGGGCAGCCCTGCTGGGCGCAAACCGCTCTTTGGAGCAGCTGGGTGTTCTCTGCAAACAGCCTTAATTAGTAACATCAGCGCTGATAATCAATAATGACAGCTCAAGTAATATCCAGCTATAACAGTGCCATAAATGGAAATCAAACGCTTTCATATTAGGTCAATTAAGCTGTAGGTAATAAGAGTCTCTAAAGCCATCGGAGTGCCATTTTAAATAGATTACTGTAACTGGAAATAGTCTTCATTTGATGTGAGCTTTATCTTCTGACATGGAGTATTTTCAAATCTTTGCACTCCTTGCAAAAGCACTGCCAAACCTGCTTACTATCAATACGAGCCGCGCTACCAAAGCCAGTAGTAAACAGAAGGCTTAATAGCAGCATCAAGTACAGCAGGCTGTAGGACTGGGCAAACAGGAGGATGAACAGCAGCCTTCAAGCAAAGTTTCAGGAGGGATAATGGAATAGCATAAGCAAATAGGAAATCATCTGCATTTTAAAACCGAATGAACAATTGGCTATCCTCCTAGAATAAATGTCTAGTCTTTTTTCCTAATGAATTAGTCATGAGTCTTTCTATTGAATTTTTTCATGCCAAATCTCTGAGTTACACCTGAACATATTATACAATGAAATCTTTTCTATATTGATCACATTTTTTTTCTAAAAGAGCAGGTTTTATTGCTCTTGAGTAGATAAGAGATGTGGTTTCACCCCCAGACAGTGAAACTAGAATATCAGCATAATCTTTCTTAATGCTTTCTTTGCTACTTTAGCTGTGTAATCATTTCCGAAAATATCTGTGTGACTAGGGATCCAAGTGAGCTCAAGAACAGCTCCAATTGATTTCAATTGTTCACACAGCTGTATGACTTAAGAATATATCCTTCATCCCTTTTTGGATTGCTAAAAGAGACCCAGTAAAATCCTGTAGGATTTTATCTGTTTGTGTGAAACTGCCTCCTGAGTAACATTAACCTGCTAGTTTAAAGCTGGAATAATACAATTACCTAGAGCTAGATCTTGTGGCCCTACTTACACCCATGAGCACATAAAAAAACTTAGGAAGCATTGAGTAACTCATAGGGAAAACAAAAATCTTACCAGTGTGATGAGGGGATACATGAATTAGTGCTTCCAAATTTACACAGCTGAAGTCAATGGGAACTTTCATGGGAGCATAACTAGGCCTGTAGGCAATCTGCATCCTTGGCCAAAATTAAAAGATGAGTGATCCACCAGCACAATATTAATATTAATATATCATATCCATGTAATTAAAATTAAAGACAACTCTTACACAGTAATTTTTAGAACATTGCAAGGCACAGATGAAGGGGAGAAGCAATTTTCACTGACAGGTTAATGATTCATGTAATTTTAACTATACCAACGTATACCAAAGTTTTAAATACTAGTAACACTATCACTAAGTCATCAGAGCTAACAGGTGCAATTAAAACACTGGAGGCCAAAAAGTTTAGCTTTGTATTTGTCATGGAAAATGCAAATTATTTTTTCATTTAGAATGTTTCTTGATCCTGAAATGTATATTGTATCAGATTGTGCATCTGACCTCTCACAAGGCCTCTTTATAAGAAAATGAGGTCTTCCCACCTGCCATGCTAGTGAGTACCATTAGGCACCAAGAGCAATATAAGGCCAGATGGAAAGTACTTTGCTAAGTCATACCAAAATACCAGTGCTTAAATACTTTCTATAATAAATTGCATAGACGATGCAAAGAAAAGGTGGCTATTACCAACTCTTCGCTTCAACTATGAAAGAGATATAAAAAACATTTATTGATATCAGGTTTAACTGTCTGGCTTGATGGGGGTCAAGTGTTTGTCTCACCCTCAAAACACTGGCACAAGGCTTTAAAAGCACCATGACTCAGGTATTTCCATTGCTCTGAGATGGTCTGTCTTGGTTCCTGGGAAAAGAATAAGCTCTTACAACAGCATGCTACACTCCTTAGACCTGTTTACGACAGAACAATAATTCTGGAGAGAGTGAGAGACCCACTCAATCTGGCATGCTTTCTCCATTTGCAATATATTTTGTATAATGTAAAGTCCCACTCCAGGTAAGCAGGTTTTTATGACCAATTTGCAAGATTTTTAGGTAGATGATTGAGATTTTTGTTCTGTGATGGCTGGCTATTTATGAAACATTGGCATTCCTGGCGGCATTTGTGAAACAAGTCCACATAATACAATTCCATATCAACATGACATAACTGGGCATCAGCTAAGTGTACACCTGAATATAGGACTAAGATGTAATAATAAATCAGATTTTTCAGAGAAACTATTATGGATTCAATTTCAAACAACCACAGATTTGACAATACAGGATAGAAATTACATTCTACAAGACCAAAACAGTAATTTTTTTGTGGCTATCAGGAAGTCATGAGGTAAGTGACCATGTGGCATGTAAAGGATTGGAATACTAAGACCTTTGTCTTTTTTGAAAGAAGTATGTGGATTGTCCTAATCATTTAATTCCTTTTTCCCTGATAATCTTATAGTCCCTGATCTTATAAACAAAGCTTATTTTATGAGAAACAGAACACAAAAATCTATGTGGGAACTGCATATTTTTCTATTAGTACAAAAAACTATTCAATATATGCAGTTTTGATGATCTGAGATAGAATTTAAGAAACTGATTAAATCCAACCTCTCTTCTTGATGTGAGAAGCTTACATTAACCATCACGGTAGAAGTAATTTCACATTTAATGATTTTTGTTCTGGTTTAGAGATGTTTTGAGAATTTCATTTTTCCTAGTGTCAAACAAATAAATCCTATAAACTGGCTATAATAAACCAGCAGGAGTTTCCACTGTGCCTGCAACATTTAGCTGGGACAGTTACTTTCCTTGCTGGCAGATGTTTTATCATTCATGTCATTTATTACACCAGACTTTTACTGTGTAGTGCTATTGCACACTGCAGAAAAGGCCACAATATATATCTGGAGGGAAGAAATCCACCTGAGGATTCCCTGACAGTGCTCTTTGCTGTGGTTCTGTGAGCTAAGAGCAGGGTTTTCACTGTCATGAGGAAAGTTTGGCAGACTGCTCCCCCACCCAGCATACACCCAGACAACCAGGGGATGCACAAACGTGTCCTGTCTCCATCTCATCTGCCTCTTCTCTCACCCAAACCCCTTAAAAGGAAGCTGCATTGAAGACAGCACAGACCCTGGGAAGGAAGATGAACTTTTGGAAACAATAAAGAAACCACCACTGTACTTAAGTCTGCTTTCTTTTGTGTTTGGTTCAAACAACACTTCTGGACAGGAGCCAGTGAAAAGTCAGTGTTGACAGAGGAGAATGGTTTGTGGTCCACCACAGAGTGTTCCTTCTTCCCCATTTGAAACTTGACCTTCTCCCTCCTAGGGCAGGCGCTGAACCAGCCTGAGGCCAAACTGGGACATGAAGCTCCAGCCTGGAAGGAATGCTTTCCCAAAAAGAAGGTGGTTAGAAATCCTCCTTGTGCCCTCATTTCTGTGACATTTGTATTCACTCTTCTTAGGAATCAGTCAGATCAGACTCCTCAGAAGAGAGAAGCTGCAGATCTCAGTAGGACCGAGGCATGAAAATGAAGCTACTTTTATGCAAGTTCTTTTTAACATTTCCTTTCCACCTCAGAGACTTTATATTGTATGTGGCTTGATTGCCTGCAGTGTGCTGTACAACTGAGGAACCAGAGCTATTAGTTCTTAGACAATACAAACTAATCCAGAACATAGGAACACATCTCCGTGTCCAACAGGGAACACCACAAGTCCTCTCCTTTGGGTCTCAGCTCATAAGGTTGATGAGACCCATAGCCAAGACTTCTTTGCTTAGTTCCACAGCCCAGAACCCTACAGCCTAGCAAGCATGGCATTGCCATTGCTAGTAAGAGCACACAACCTTTATATTGTGTCTGCAAAGCCTTGGAGCTAGGACATGTCAGGATGGCTTTGTTTGGATTTTTTTGGCCTGCCCGGAGCTTTGTTTTAGCCAGCTGAGCTGTAACAGTAATTATTTACCTGCCAGGTGAATATTACCTAATTTGTATAAATTTTAGCTTAGCTTTTTAGGGTTGTGTATTATAATGCCTACTGTTATAATAGTTTTGAGATTTCTGTATATAATAGATAGTAGAGGATCAGCAGCTGTTTTGTGTAGAGGCAGCTAAGACCTAGAATAAAACTAGAGTAGAGGATTATACAAGTAACGGATTATAGTAGAGGTTTCCTATGTGTGGAGACAGGATGAAACCAGAGGCTCCTCTATAAACAAATAACTAATGATCAATTACTGGTCATTAAGCCCTTGGGAGGCCAGTAAAACTGGCTTTAGAGATAACAAAGGGAACAAAGAACAAATGTTCAACACACGTAATTAAAATATACTATATATAATATGTTTAGATATAAAGTGGAATTGTGGACCAATGAAGAAAGAGGAACGTGCAGTACGTGCTAAGAAACATATAAAAATAGCCCCAAGCAAATACTGAAGTAAGGTGGAAGAAATCCTCAGCAACACCATACGTCTTCCAGTAAAGAACTTGAGACACTAACAACTCACCATAACCCTCTCCCTTGCTTCTTGAGGACCGACAGAAGGGTGAGTGTAACACCGGAGAAAGGGGTAGAGATGAGCAAATTGGTGTGTACAAGTTTCAGTTGTATCATGACTGGGAGTGAGCTAAAATAATTTGAAAATTTGGAGTGTTGGTTTTATCAAAATGGGACTACTAATAACTCTTTGATTCAACTGCTAATATATTAATTCTTGGATTGATATGTAAGGTTTGGTTTTTGAGCCCACATAAATTGCATGGTGTGTTTTGTTTGGTGCATTTTGTACCCACAAAGCTTAGTTGTTAATTATGGATGCAACACAAAAACACATTAAGAAAGTTGTTATTCCCAGGAGCATATGGTCTACACGATGACAAAAAATACCAAGTGCATGAGACAGAAGTTGAAGTATGAGTTAGTACTAAACTAAGCATAGTATCTACAGGAGACAGAGATTTCAGAGAGACAGTTCATTTATGCCTATTGCTTGGAAGAGTAAATAAAGCCTCCTTGGTTTAGAGAAGATGAACTGTTTTTATTCTGACAGCTCTGTTTTCCCATTAGTAGCTTCCCATGGCATTGCCATCAGATTGTTGACAGAAATGTGGTTTTGTAAGTATTAATTTCTAGAGGGGGCGGCTCTGTCCCTTAGGCCATAATTTTTGTCACAATAGAAGCAGATTTTCACATTGCTAAAATTAGTCTTTCAGTTGACTTTGCTAGCAGAAATATGGCAAATGCTTCTGAAAATTCTTATTAAGCAAATTTCATGGAGATATTTATTGTAACTTCCTGACATTCTTAAAAAAATGCAAAACACAGAGTACTCCTCTGAGGTATGTGCACACATTTAAATAGCTTCTCACAAAAATAACAGGATGTAGATGAGAATGGTCAAGACAACAATGGTTTTGCTGTAATACATGTCAGTGTTTCCAGTTTCATTACTAGCATCTCATACAGTCTACCTGAACCTTCTGCCTGTTTGCTTTTTGATCTTTCTAAATAACAAAGTGGAATGGGGAGCTGGAGGACAGAAGGCCCAATAGAACTGGATAGAAATTGTCCTTATTTTCATATGCAGTCTCCTAGGGCTGCTGTCAGCATATTTTCAGAACAAACCTGCCTGTGAAGTACTACTTGCGAAACCTGAAAGCCTGCATCTTTACTTTTTCTGGGAGACCTCTCAATCCCTCTTCATTGAGTTAGCTGTAAACACTACCTTCACAAAAAATAATCTTAATGTGGTTGGGATTCTGTCCGAGAAAGAAACCAGATAAAAACTCACTGCTTGTAATAAGCATACTTTAAAAAAAAAAGCTGAAAGAACAAACAGATAAGCTAGAAGAAAGAGAATAGGAGCAGAGACAGCATGGTCAGTGCTATGAGGTTAGTAAGAGGAAAGTGTGAAGGGAAGAGACTTTGAGGATAGAACATTTGTTGTTCTGCCAAGATCAAAAGCAAGACCTTTGGGAAGAATTATGTAATCCCCATGTATGTAATTAACAACCATTCACAATCATTTCTGAAGAACACAAACTCATCCTTTCCAGTGGGTTAGGTGTCATTACTCTCTCTCTTTACAAAAAAATTAAGACAGGTCAAACAGCTTCATGTTCTCAGTCCAAGGACAGCTGATGACCAAGCTTCCAGCCAGCCAAGGTTGTAGCTCTGGGCTTTGAGAAAGGAGAGAGATGGTGGAATATTTACCTGGGTCTGCTCACCTTTGGGTCAATCCCAGCTTTGCACTTGTTCTCCAGGTGACAGCATCAGCACTGGCTAAAGCTGCTGTGTACACAACCCACTCTGCATATAGCATTGGCAAGTGCAACCTGGTTTCCTTAGTGAACTGATATATGACCTTCCTTTCATTAATCTGAGCCACACCGCTCAAGTCCTGCTAAGTAAATGAGAGTAGTCATCCAGACAACTATCTTACCCAGTGAAACCAACACCTTGCATTGTTCGAATTACCTCCTCTTCTGTCTTCTGCTTGGTGGCCAGGCATAGCAATGATGGCCCCTGAAATCACAAGCACTCAACAGCCTCGAATAAAACTACTGAGGAGTCTCAGAGACCTGATAACACTACAGACATTCTTGTCCTCTCTGTCATTGCCAGGCTGGAACCAGAAGTCATTTACTCACTTAAGTAGCCTATTCATCTTCATGTCCCCTTCTTATTGCTTTCTGTCATAATGCAGTACAAATCATTTTTCTCTGATTAATTGTAATATCATAAATGTATCCCTGGACAAGAATTTCTACCCTTCTTAAGGTAGCTTAGCTACAAAGATATCAAAATAATTTCTCCTAGGCTAAATGTTAACTTTTATTTCTGTCTGTCTCCTGGTTATTGCTCACATGATAATGAAGTTCCTGTTTTCAAAAGGAAAACACAAAAGGAGGGAAACAAAAATACATTCTGTATGTCTAGAAGAAAAATTATGCTTTTCAAGTTCTTCCTGTGCTGGATGATACTGAGAAATAGCTATTAAGAAGTCTGTGTCTGGAAAACTTATTTTTACAAGTTGTCACAAAGGATTAAAGCAGGACACAAACACCATGCACACGCAGTCAGAGCTAGCTTGACAGGGCACTTAGGCCCTGCAGAGCTCACAGGAAGAGATTTAAAGTAACGTGGTAGTATTCATTGTAATAAGTGAAGAGCATGGATGTGAAGAGATAGTAGGGCTCAACTGATATGTAGTAATTCCTTCAGCTGCTGTGACACGGTCTTATATTTGGGTATTTTGGCAGTAGGGGTGATTTGGTCAGCAATTGAACTCAGCAAAAGGTCTGGCTATGCCAGTGGTGTGACTACATAGCTGCTGGAGTGAGGTGCTTAAAATGCATTTGGGGCTTTTGTATTCTTTCTGAGTCCAGCAAATTGGCTGGTTGATCTCGCTACATTTTCCATGCTGTTATTAATAGGGTTAATATTTCTCTTTGCAGCTCATTTTTTAATTAGCTACACAATAGCTGTAAAGACACTACATAAATAGGATACAATAGTCTGGTATGGTTATGGGCAGAAAAAGTTCAAAAGCTTATTTTCTCTCTCAGAAGCAATTCTAAATTTCAGAATATGGCTGCATCCCAAATGTGGGAAAAAGAAAAAAATGTTGTTTTTCAAAATTGAAATTTAAAAAATAGTTTCTGTTGAAAGATCTATAACATTTTGCAGGTTTATAAACACCCAGAAGAGATATTCAGCTTTCCACAATACGTCAAACACCTCTTGTTAACCTTCCCTAAATATGACAGTTCAGCTTCATGGAATGGAAGCAAGTCCAGTTAGAAGTACTAAGCATGGGAAAAATCATCATCCCTGACTTATGGATGTTCACAAATAAACTTCATAAAGAGAAAGCACTACATGTACTGAAATGATTTATTGGACATACATGGCTTGTAGACCATGTAGATCTATTCAAAGTAACCTAGGCATATTTCAGCTCAAAGGCATTATGGTCTATAAATAAATATTTCTTAAATTAGCCTTTCTTTTCCTAGCCCCATTTTGAAATTGTATTGGACATGAACACATAACCTAAAATATGGCACCCATTCCTGTGAAGTCCAAAGCATGGTGTCTCCAGTTGCTGAGGACACTCTACAGAAATAAATCACTCCCAGTATGACACCACCACATTTGTGCAACGTTCATACCTCTCCACATCCCATGGAAAAACACACCCTTCCAACTCCAGAAAGGATCAGTCATAAGCTCAGAATCTAGGCTTTGCTTTGGGCCCTTGACTGAAACATTTCAATGTGTTTTGAAGTCTCTTTCTTTCCACTGTACCAGGATGTTCTTCCCAGAATACTTCAGTTGCAAGTATTTTGCTTTCCATCTCACAAAATCACAGTATAGTTTATCTGTAAAATGCTAGGAAGTTAAAATCCTGCATATCATTTCACATCAGACAATAACTATATCTAAGATATCAGAGGATGTTTTGGCCTCCTGGTAGGCACTGTCATCAGTAGAGTATGTTCCCAGAAATCAAGTGAGCAATAGTGTCACATGTTTGTTGTAATTTAAGGAAAGACTAATTAGAAACAAAGCAACAAGCTTGAATGCAGCAGGAGCCCAGAGTAGCCTTCACAAATCCATGCCCAAGAGCTATCTCTGGTCACAGGGTAGCTTTATGTCCTGAAACAGCAAGGAAGGCTGATACCAAATGGCATTATCATCTCAGAAATGGAAGTGTCACTCTGTGAATAGACAACAAACACCACCTGAACAGAATTACCTTTATTTCACATACAAAACATGATATTTTAGCTGCATGTGTCTTCAATGCCTTTAATCCCCACTTAAAAGCCAAAATGGCAGGCAGCCAAAAAAATAGAAGGCACTAAAAATGGAACAGCTCGTACAGTTGCATTTTTCCCATCGCCTACTGACATTATTATAAGTAAGAGGTCCCTCTGGCATCATCTTTACTGATCTTCTCATGTGCATTGAAGACTAATGAGACACAATGAAAATATGAGACATCTCACACATATGTTTGTGAATGTAGTTCCTTTGCAGATATTAACTTTATAGGCAGGAATCCAAGAGAACTCTGGCTAAGCTGGGAACAGCAAATGGAAAAATGCTTCAGTCATTAGCGACGTTCAGCATCCCATGTGTCAGTCCCACTTTTGACAAAAAAATTATTCCCCTTCTCACGCTCATCACTTCTCAAACGCTTTCTCAGAAGATGGTTGAAATGAGGCATGGACAGGCTGGATGAGGTTAGTGATTTATATACAAAGAAAGAAGATAAAAATGGCTGTCTCCTCCCAAAACTCACCTGTTCCCCAGCTTTGAACATCTGATGACACCAAAGTTCATCTCTGTATGTATATTTTGGCTTGTGTTTTCACTCGCTGAGCATCTTATGAAATGCTATTTATCTTGGTCTGCAACTTCAAGCAACCTGTGCTGCCCACTATGCAAGAAAGAAAACTAAAGCTGTTAAAAGTTCTAGAGCTTATGCTCAGCAATGGTCTGTATATTCCCCCTCTGTAGAAATTGATAGCAAACATTTACAGTCAACAGCTTCAGCCTGAGCATGTGAAAAAAGTGAACCATCACATAAAATAGTGTCAAGCAAAGTTCAAGAAAGTTTGTTGACTTTATCTGAAAGGGAAATAGGATCTAATTTGCCTCCTAAACACCACTTTTTTTTTTATTTTTATTTTTTTAATCCAGTTTCACAGAATAGCTTCAGGGCAAAGGAGCATGAAGTTGCTCTGAATTGTTTCCAGACAATGATGATGCCATTGTAGAGAAACCCCACAGATTTAACAGTGAGAACTGCATCTGTGATTTTGTGAAGGGTACAAGAATCATATGTTTACTGGTTCTGTGAAAGCTGATGTCAAGCCAGCTACCCCTGAACACTCAAGACCCAGTTCTTCACTCACAACTATTCTTTGTGCAGAAATGCCATGATAGGGGGCAAAGAATACAGGACAAAGCTTATTTTTAAATTATGCTACTGCATGCCCTGTTTTCAGGTAGAAATCCATCCTATTCTGGCATCACTAAGATTTGGGTTAACTAGTGTGCTTGTGTTCTCTAACGTAGAATCCTGAAAGATGTGCTGATTTTCATCCTGAAAACCTTTGCAATTTTGGACCTCAGAATAAGAACCTAGCACAAGATCTGGTTTATTATGTCCTCTGATCTGTGAAGGCTGCACATAACAAAGAAAGGCTTTACAATGCTATAGCCAGAATTTTTGTTTCAGATGCTAAAACTTTAAGGCACAATCCCAAGACTATACCTTTCCTGCCAAGGAAAACATAAAAGCAAGTATATTTCAAACAGTGATATAACAGAGAGTTACAAATGTTTATCACCAACCTTGAGATTGCATTTATCAGTAAATTTCCATCAGCCTGTCAGGTCCCCCACAGTGTCCCTGTGGGCATGCTGGCTCCCCTAGGGCACAAGACTGCTTTTCCCAGGGGCAGCGATCCTAGCTGTGTGTCCTGGGACTCCCTGGTCTCAGTGTGTGTTTGCTGTCTGATGGAGATTTTGCAGCACAAAGTGACAGGCTCTGTGCCTCTTTTCTTCTCTTTCCCTTCTGGGTTTTTTTTTTAGAAGGTTGTCATCTCTTCCACAGTATCTCTGAGCCTGGGGAAACAACCTCCTACAAACAACATGCAGCTTTGTAACACCGTTGCTCTTTTTTTTTTTTTGTCCTAAAAAAAAGGAGCACAGGCAAGTGATGATAGGAGACAACAAATAGGAAAAAAAAAAAGGAAGAAAAAGGAAGGGTGAAGTGTGAGAGTTGAGAGCTCAAAAATGTATCACAAGGACCCCAGAGGGGGGGACAGAGCAGAGCACACCACTCCCAGCAGGCTGCTGGGGGTTGTTGGTGTTGTTGGCCATCTAGAAGTGGTTTGCAAGCCCTGTGGTCACAGCATCCCCTCTCTTGCACCCCACCTTTCTGGTGGCAGAGATGGACAGAGTGGGCAGAGCGAGGAGAATGTCAGCAAGCAAGTCCTATGATTTACTGAACCTTTGGATGGACAAGATAAAAATGGAGAGGAGAGAGGAGGAGCAGAGCCAGAAGCTTTAGGAAGTACCAGAGAAGCCAGGGGAGGGACCACAGGGAGCTGCCATCTGCACATGGAGGTAGGGGCTGTGCAGGAGCGGTGGCAAGGAGCTCCAGCCTCTTGGTGGCTGCAGGGGTCCTGGTTGCTCCCCTTCCCAGGTCTGGAGGAGGTTCTGGGAGAAGACCAGCAGCCCACAGAAGTCTCCCAAAGGCAGATTACTGCAGGGGACCATAGAGGGTTGCGGTTGCAGCAAAGTCCTTGATGGGGATGGACGAAAGCGCACGTCAGCACTCCCCACGTCAGACTGCCTGCTCCAGGGAGAGTGCCTGTGTGGCCTGGAGGAGGGAGGTTTGGACCCAGCTATGTGTGCAGACTGACGGCCCTGCCCTTCCACCTCCAGGGCCAGGGAGACCTGGACACCAACCCTGGACCTGTGCAACACAGCCAGAAGCAGCCCCGTGCTCCCCTGATGAGCCAGGCCAGGGTCATGGCAGGGTGCAGGCTGCTGCAGCAGGACCACGGCAGGGACAGGACTAACAGGATGATTACCAGTGCCCTTGCCTGAAGGGCAAGATGGAGCAGCCTTGCCTGCCCCTGCGACTGCTCTGACACCCTGGCCGGGGCTCATTCCACACTGGGGCCAGTTTTCCTGCCTCAGCATCGCACAGCCTGTGAAGAATCAGCAGTTCCCAGGGCTCCAGAGGACACCTACGTGGGTGCCACTCACCTGTGTCTGTATTTTTGCATGGGTTTTTTTATTCCTTTTTCCATTGTTTTATTGGATTGAGCAAGAGGGACTGGACAAAACATCTCTAAAAGCATAATTCCCTGCTTAAGCTTGTGTTTGCCGAACAGTGACCTATTGTCAGGTATGCTAGGTCAACAAAAATAGACTTGGCACACACTTCTGGGATCTTCTTGTCAGGGGCAAATAGTAATAGATAGTAAGGCTATCTCAGGAAAAGGAGAATAATGGTTTGGAACACAAACACACAGGAAGCTCAAATAAGCACATCCTCTGACGATTCAGGTTTTTTCCTGTTTTTCTGTAAACTCTTTCACTAGATACAGCCTTCACCATGCCACACTACTTAGGATACGCCTTATTCTCTTTCTAAATACAATTGCTCAGCTAAGACTCATGTATAAGATGTCCCTGGCCTTTCCCTTATACATTTGAATGCTGAAATTAACTGCACGTATGCTTTGGAACATCTTTCCCAGTAGTACTGTCAAGTTCACCACTCTCATGTTTTCAGGCTAAATTTAATCTTCCATTCATGATACAAATTGTTTTCTGAAGCATCTCATCCTCAATAACTATTGTTGCAATAAGAGTGATGTACAAAGATCTCTCTGGATTTGGTTCCATTGTCAAATGCTCTGGAAATCCTGCTTGCAATTTCAAGGTTATATTGAAGCTGCAAGTCACACTCCATAACTGAAAAATAATGAAAAATAACCATTGCCCAGGCTGTGTTTGTAATTCCTCATGATTTATAATCAGTTTCAAATAGCACTGGCCTTCAGTAAATAAAAATGTATGGTTTTGTTTATTTCCATGACTAAGATTAAATCTTCTTTTTTTTTCCTCTGAGTATACCTAAGTTTTGTTAACTCATAAACTACTGTGACTGTTTGGGTTTTCCTCACTGTTTAAAAGGACTACATCAACATATGCCCCCAAATCCTCCATGGATGATTTACTCTCAGGTCCGAAATGTCTAATTAATTCCTTCTATTTCTCAATTTTTTCAGTAATTACATGTGAGATCATCATGACAGCACTCTCAAAAAGCTACATTAGGTACATAATTCTTTTTACAATTAAACAGCCAAATATTGTTGGAGAACACAAATTGCTGAATATTTTCTGGTGATTTACTTGGGTTTTGTGCTAACTTTTCTTCAAGTATGTTATTATTTGTGTTACATGGCTTTTACAGTGTTCTATGTCCAACTTCAGCCCAGAAGCACAGTTTCTTTCCACGGCTGCTCCAAGCCAATGATTTTCATCAGATCTAAATGTCATCTGTATAAATCTTACTAACCTGAAAGGCATGAAAAATTTATCACGTTTTTCCTCAGGTGCCAAACGCAGCCTAAACAGACATCTGAGAAAACAGTGCAGCTCACAAAGGTTTCATGGAAGTTCAAAAAACCTGCTTTTTTCTTTTTCCTAATATGAACACCCACCAGGAGCCTTGTGATGTACTAAGGGCAGAAAGGTATTTGTCACTGACCATATCTCCTCTTGGTAGTCTAACAGACCTGTTTTTTTCCTTCAGGTCTATCTATGGACAATCAAGGCATTTCATCTATGTTTTCTATAACTACAACTACTCTGCCAGTTCCTCCAGTTATCCCAGAGCAATAACAGTATCCAGCTCCTTCTTTAAGCATTGCCTTACAATATGAAGGGCTCGCATAGATGTGAGAATTGTTGGGCAATTCAACCCTTTCCTACTGTATTTAATATTCATAAGGTATTGATCCACTGGGAAATGGCTTCAAATTCTTTCTCAGCCTTTTTTGCTCATATTCTTACATAGGATCTAAATGTTTACATCACCTTGATGCTCTGAAAGGCATAGCGCTTGTCCTTTTTTTCCATCTATTATGAATTTGTACATTTATTTCTCATGTATCTTCTGTGGGGTTAGCCCTGTGATTTTAAGCTCTGCAAGTCAACTGTCTTCCTTTCTACTCCATGTAGATTTTATTTAAATGTACTGACACTATTTTTGGCAGCATGTTAGTTGATGGGTCACCTGAAAAAGAATACTACACTGTTTAATTCCAGATATGCCCACTGCCTTGGTGCCTTTTGCTCCTGTAAGAAGTTCTGAGATTGCCTCTATATTTTATGTTCTCTACATCTTTTCCTTCTCAGCATGTTTTCCTAGTTAGTTTTCAGTAAGTCTTCCAAAAGCAAGCTGATGTAAAAAGTATTTTTCTTTTACTTTCTTCCTCTTTATTGGCAGACATTGCTTGCAAATCTAGACTGCAATATTCTTTAAATCCCCTTCAATTCCTTTTTCAAAATTCTTATAAAATCTTGGTGCTAGTGGGACTCTCTTAGCCCCTTTCTCCTATCTGGACTATGATCCAGTCCAGTGATTTCCTGATGCTAAAGGCATCTGTTTTGAATTATGCCCCATTCCAAACAGATGTGTAATATCAAGAGCTTTGCATCCTCCCAGAGGCTTATCCCTTAAAGACCCATTTCTCAACATGTATCCATTGCAGGCTCTGGCTCCACAGGATCACTGTAACTGCTGAGAATATATAGAGAATCTCAGAGATCAGTTACTTTCAGCCATCCCGATGTGACATTCTTCCTGTCCCTACCCACAGCTGGAATGGCACAGGAGAGCCGTGACACAAAAAAAGCAGCTCTCCTTCCAGGCAAATAGTTGCTGTTGCGCTTCTCAACATTCTTGCCTTCTGCAACTCTCGGGTTAGGCTTCCAAGAGTAGAGGAATTCAGCCAAACCTTAGCTCTGGCTGGTAGCCAAGGGGCAAGTCAGTACCAGCATCACAAAAGCAACCATAGCTTCACCTCAGCTGTAAATACAAGGGCTGGGACTTTCCCTGAGACTTTGACGGGAAGTTCTTTCACCCCGCACAGACAGACAAGGCTTGCAACATCCCCTCGTCTTACCCTCCCCTGTGCACTCGCCCTGGCTTCCACTAGATAAATGTCAGGGAGGCTGTCAGGGTTTCTGCACTCTGCTCCGGGCAACAGTACCTCTTGCCAGCTCCTGAGGTCTCTCTTGGTCCAGCGCAAACAGCATCTCACCGGCTGGGAAAGCACTGGCTTACTGAGGGAGACTGCAGAAGGTTGAGTGCACAGGTGAGTTTTACACTGACAAGCCACACGTTTCTCTCACTTCTGCAGGTGCGAACAGGGAACAGAATGGCTAAACTATCAACTCGAGGAGTTTAGGTGGGCTTGAACTTAAATTTTTAAGTCTCCTGATAAAATTTTACCTCAGCCTTTCTCCCTGCTAGATAAAAAAATACAAAGCCAGGCCATGTGTCATGGCTTTGTATTGACATTATACAACCTATTAGTCACTAACGGCTGATGTAAGGAAGCACTGAGACATAGGGAAGGATTTGTATCCGTAAAATCAGGACAAACCAGAACTTCAGATTAGTCAATTGGTATTCAGAGAGCTTACATAGCAGATAACAAGTTTATTTAAGCTTCCAGAAGTGTTTGCTATAGTTAAAGAAGTGGAGAAAGCTTCTGCAAATAAGGATTGGTCAGTGGGTTTTAAATGATGAAGCTAGAAAGTGGATTTTCCTCCCTAAGCCAGAGCCAAAATTCTGGTTTGAATTTTAGTAGCAAGTGCAGGTACTCCAAGGGTGTTTGATTTACCCCAAATCATAAGTAATCACTAATAACAGTTGGAATTAATGATTCTTTTCACTTCTGGATTCATTATGTGGATTTCATGTTTTCTCTTCCCATTCAAGCAGCATACCAATCTTAATCCTGTTTAATATTTTATAAGCAAGGGGCTTCAATGCTGCAGAAAGAAATGGATTTTTCTTAAATATTGTCTTATACCAGCTTCACATTATTAATTCAGAGAACATTTGCAGCTGTCAGAACTGTTCTTCAGCTTTGATATAGGAAAATTTCATATCCCTTCTAAATCTGCAACACAAACTGTCACTCAGACTATAGGCCAATTTTTTAAAGACTGTTGAGATTTTATAAAATTATGCAATTAGTGGAAGATGTGAATTCTTTTTTAGATGTGGCCTTCCTGAATCTCCTAGATTTGCTAATAGCAATGATTTAGACTAGCATGAAGTAGTACTGTAACTACATACCAGAATATTCCAATAGTCATTGAGAAATCAAGCATCCCTGTACTTTCTTCCTCCATATTGGAATTTTCTTATACAAACATATTAAGCACTTTTCATATTTGTACAATTTTAGGCAGACGGCACGTTTTTAAATTACTTCTCTTAGTTCCAGGCAGAAATGATAACTGGATAAGGGGTCTACTTCATGTTGAGAAATTACTAACAAAGTGTGTTGCCTGAATTATTGTTTTATTTCAGAGCAGGAGCTCGCTTCAGAACTGACTCTGCTGTCCTCCATCATGTACCATGCCATGTTTCACATCGCAGAGCAGGTTGGGGACATGAAGTCTCAGCTGCTCTTGGGTGAAACAAAACAATCCCACTGCTAATGGCAATTAAGCTCACAGGACCAGAGCAGAGCTAGTCCAAAGTAAACACCCCAGCAATGTGCCTACCATGGGCGTTGGGTGCTCAGAACCACCTTTTCCTCCCTACAAACCCAGTCTCTCAAAAATACAGAGAGCTGAGGCTTTCAGGGAGAGTAGTTAAAATATGCATATTTTAAGGCCTCGCTCACTGCTTCCCAGTCTATTTTTATTAAAACCTGTTTATTTGGTAACTTCAAGATTTGAGCCAACTGTTTCTCCCATTCTGTTCTTAGTTACAGTGCTAGCAGAGTGGAACTGCAACATTTTAAACATTTTATTTTCTGTGGGACATTTTATAGATGGCGGCATTTTTACTTCATTTTTATTCTATTTCGAATTAGAATTTAGATTTTAGATTAGCTCTCTCCTATCTGCTGCTGCGGTTTGGGCAGGGTGCTCTGGCAGGGCTGCGGCAGGCAGTGGGTGGCAGCTCCGTAAGCACTGGTTATAGCAGTGCTTCTTGGAAATGGAGGAGCGAGAATAGGTACCAGCAAAAGCATTAATTAGAGGACTGACAAAGCTGCCTCCCAACCTCATAGTGACTAGTGAGTACAGGCCTGGAGACAAAATTGCAAAGGTGGCTTCAAGCTATTTTTTTTTACTTTACTAAACTGTTGAGATGACCCTCTCCTGGTGGGATTACCGGAGGAATGCTCTAACTTTGGTGATGGTGGTGTGCTGGAGGCACACGTTCAGGCTGCCTGGCTGAGGACCACTCTTCTCAGGCTTGGCTGAGCTGCGTTGTGTGTCGTGCTGGCAAAGTGCTGCAGATCAGCCTGGTTCAGCGACAAGGCTAGGTCTAAACCTCCACTGGGAGATGCAGATTGCATGAGTTGCTTAGGAAAACATGAGGTTAAGATTAAATCGTGAGTGAGTACAGGTTCACAGCTCCAGATGATTTCCCTCCATGTGCTTTTTCCAAGTGGAGCAGCCTCACCAGGACAAATCTGAATGTGCAGACAAATCATTTCCATAAACAGCATGACATACCAGAAAAATGAGAGTATTAATAAATTTTGTTTGAATTCTACAACCTGAACTGCACCAGAGCTTCATACAACTTGGCACTTCAAAGGTGCTTAATTATAATAATCTGCTACAAACTGCTTGATCAATGGTGGAAGCGGCTCAGTCATTCACCTCAGACAAGTTACAGCACCTGAGGACTGGGATCAAAGTGTTTTATTCCTGCCTGTCACCAATCCATTAGTGATACCAACTATGTGAGCAAGTTTCTGTACACCCCTAGATAAACAAGCCTTAAGTGCTAAGAAATTTAGTAGAGAGGTTGATTGCCAAAGAGCAAAACACTTTCTGGCATTAGTGCACGAGTGTTTGACAAAGGTTTTCTCTGGGGTGGTCCCATGCTACAAGGACTGTGAGAGCAGGAAATATGTAAGAAGACATGAGTACTCACAACAAGTGGGTAATTATGCAATAATTGTAATAGCATAAAATGGTAATGCAATAAAGGCAATTATTTTTTTCAGAAAACCCAGTTCCTCATTTTGTATTGCATTTCCTCGCTGGAGCCGCAAGAGAGGGTCACCCTGCAGGAGGGAATTATTTTGTCCAATTTGGCAATTACGAAAGCAGCATGACACTTTGTTTTGTAACTCCTGGCACCCTCTCCTTTCCTCTTCAGCTTAGTAAGAACACATAAGCTTATTGTTTGTCTCTGCTCCATATCACGTCCCAGATATCCACTTTTTTGTTCACTCCATTTGCATAGATAGGGCCTGGCACACTCCTTTCGTGCTTATTGTATGGTCTTGACGTGCAGAACCAAGACTGTAACTTCTGCCTTGACCCCATGTATTTCACAGGGGTAAGAACAAGAGATACCCAGTGGCCTTGACTGAGACCCAGGAGCAAGTAGACAACAGAAACAAGGGTGACTTCCCTCTGAAGGTGGCAGCCTCTGCAAAAGAGGGCTCAGGCAGCAGAGATTAGTAAGAGATTTTGTGTAAGGTTTCCTATGCCCCTGTGCAGTGGACCGTGGCACAGGATAACGCTGGCTGCCCTGTGCTGCACTGGAGCTGGGTGGCAATGCTGTGCTCGAAGAGCAGTAGCTCACAGGCAGTACCCTGGCAGGGAGGTTTCATTTGTACCAACGCCTGGGCTAGGAGCCGAGGTAATGACCCACTGCTGTGCACACCCATCCCTGCTTGCCAGGCTAGGGAATTACCAGCAGCAGCTCAGACATCTACAAAAATGGAGCTGAATTAAAAAACAAAAAAAAACCCAAAAAAAACCAAAAACCCTAGATCTTTCCATTTCTCAGTATAGGATGCTGCCCTGAACAGTTCTGAAAATTTTTTACTAATCTCATCTCTGTTTTATTTTTTATTTTAAAAGCACTTTTTTAAATTCAGGCTTCTCAGCAGTTAATTTTCAAAGCCTGTATTTTAAGGTTGTTGCTTAAAGAGTCCTGAAATCATTGCCTCAATAAGAAGGGAAATTTCTTCCATCTTCAGAAAGAACTAGTTTGTAAAAGATTGCCTGATAAACATTTTTCCTTGCTGAAAAATGCAACAGCATTTAAAACTGTCTCTTTTTTTTTTTTTTTTNTTTTTTTTTTTTTTTTTTTTTTTGTGAGGAACATAATTTCTTTATTTCTGAAAATATCAGTGTTCATTTTGTCCTGAAGGCAGGTATGTCTCTGCAGATGCCACTCAACTGCAATCAAGTAGGAGAAGAAAATGTGCAAGTCCATGTAAAAGAAAGAAAGGAAACCAAAGGGAGCAAGGAAATACATTTAATGCACTTCATATTAAGTGAATAAGGGAGCTGATAAACTTATCCACTGTTAAATCGCATGTCTTTAAACACATTTTAGTGTATAGGCTTGTGTAAGCAAGAACACAGATTAACGAATCTGTAAAATCTGCTTGGCCCCATTCCAGACATGTTGCAAATCCACATATATTTGTTTTGGCAAGAAAACTTCATATTCAGGCTCCTTTTTCTTAAACCTTTCATCATACTCCCCCTCTCACTCCTCAGATTTCTAAGAGCATAAGACAGCCAAGAACATCGTCACTGTGCTGCAGCAGCCACCTCGCGTTTGATTTTATCACAGGTGTTATGAAGCAACTGGGCTTCATTTTCTTCCCGCTCATGCCACCCTGCTCCAAAAACAAGCTAACTGAAAATCAACAATTCCATTAGTGTAAATGGGAAGTTTCAGGCTTGTCATGCACTCCTAGAGCTTGTAATAAATACATGGCTTGAACTCTTACATTTTTAGTGCTCTAAAGGTCTGATTTTGGTTGGTTGCTGGTGTAATGCCAACTAGTTCCAGTCTCCATGTATCCTACTGATGAGCTGTCAGTAAAAGCGTCCCAAATAACATCCCCTGCCTCATCCTCCATGCCTTTCGACAGACCACGATGACATAGGGTCAGAACTGAAGAGCCATTTCTCACTTGTTTCCTTCTCTTTTGCTGGTAGACATGCATGTGAGTGTGTGTACATCATGAATTTTTTAGGGTGTCCATTATTTTAGCCTGATTTCTGTAGGAAGTGAGATTTCCCTGATCATGCAGAAGTATGTGAGTATATGTATGTTTATGTGTGTTCCTCAATCATTTTTTTAGTGATGACTTCAAACAAATAGACCAGGAGGAGAGAGGGCTCTGTTTTCCTTACGTTGCATGAAAAAAGGCAGCTGAAGACCCCCACAGAAGAGTCCTGAAAAATAAAAGACTATACTGTGACTATATACATTTAAAAGACATAAAAATCCAGGAGAAATGTTATAGGAATCATCTCCCATGATTGGAAACAGCTTCAATCAGCACTTGTAATCAGCCAAGAAACACACACCCCTAGGAAGCCAGGCTTCATTATTTCTAGTGTTATTTCTCTGTGAGACAGAGCTATTTGTTAATGTCTCTAAACGGCAGATAAAAGATGCTCAGGAGAATAGCTTCACAGTGAGGGGAGGACTCAGCAGGAATCCAGGAGGTGCTTCTCCACGTGTGGTGGATCTGAAAATATGTCTTTCAAGGTCTCAGGATCTCTCCCTGGGCCATCTGGGATAAATCCACTGTCCCCTGTGCTGTAGGCAGGTCTGTATCTCCTTCTCACTGTTGCTCACCTTCAGGTGTTTTATGAAATATTTTCATTCTCCTTGCAGTTGACTAGGCTGGATTAAAGCTTAATACCTACACACCTCAGAACAGTACAACAGCCCTGAAAAGACTAAGGAAATTACTCAAGTTATAGCTGGGTCTTACGTGTTTATGGGAGCAGCTGGAGGTGGTGAGATTTCCAGCCCTCTCAGTTCTTTGCTGTGATTTAGACAACATTAAGCACATCTATTTAGGCCTATACTTCATGTGTTTGAAGAGCCTCCAGGCAGCTTTAGTGTTCTCCTGATAAAAAGCGAAGATGTGGGAAACGCAATGTCCTCTGCAGGAGGATTTATTGTCTCAAACAATTATTTTTTATCAGCTTTGTCAAAACTTGGAGCCCAGGATTTTCTGCTGAGAAGAACAGCAGATATTCATTTGCTTGAAAGAAAATTAATGAATAATTTGTTGTAATACGTGTGTTAGGAGCTTTTCTGCTATTTTCTTTATGTGTTTAAGAACTCGATTAATCATGGGAGAGTAGTTTAGGCACATGCCTTTCAGTTTTAGGTGTATCAAGCAACAGAAAATGCAGTTTATAATTTAGGGCAGATTTGGTTCTACAGCTGTCAGCTTATAAGAAATAGCATTTGTTATAGACTGCATTCATTCTCTCTCTCTGTGGGAATGGTAAAATGAAATTTTAAGAAATGAGATTGCCTCAGAGTAGTGTACATGTCTTTCTGAGGAGACTTTTAAAATTGTATTTTACCTGTTTTCCATGCTACACCAGGATTACTGAATATTATGCAAATGTGAAATACTTCATAAAGATACTTCCTAAGTGCATATATCATTACATACGCAAGAAATGAGGTATTAATCACTCTCTTTTTCTACTATATTTAATAGGCTACTAGATGTAATTTTAGTGTATTAGGGAGGGCACTTTTGTCTAATATAAAACTTTGGATCATAGATGAAAAGACAAAGCAGGATTCTCATTTACAAAAAAAAAAATCTAAACAGTTGGGGATCACTTCTACTTGCCAGTACGTGCAATAAACAGCTAAGACAATAATGAGAATTAATTCTATTACTGAAAGAAACTGTTTAATTNGCCCATCCACAGGTATCCAGGGATTTGAAGGAAACAAAGAAAAAAGAGACAATATATAAAAAAAAAAAAAAAACTGGCCACTTCCATTGCCTTCGACACTCTTGGTTGTAGGCATGGTTCTTCATTGCCACCAGCATGAGTACCTGACATTAGCATGGTGTCAAAGCACTGTGGTTAATGCAAGTGCAGCCTACCCATGATTGAGAAGGATGTATATTTACCAGGTAGAGAAGGATCAGGTGTACACAGAGGCATTGAGGAAGCAAACCTGATTGAACCTGTTTAGTCTGTTCAAAGAGGTATGAGGAAGGTCTGCAGGACATGGGACACCTCCAAAGTCTTTATTTTCACCAGTTCAGCCATAAATGCCAATTGAAGATCAGCTCACAGTTGCCCAACAGTATTAAGATGTGTAATCCTGTCAAGTCTGGTGGCGTGTTAGGCTTTCTCTCCGTAGTGCTGGTGAGAATCTGTTCTCAATGTGTTTTGGAAGAGACATGCTCTGAATCTCTTTTGGTGAAATGAGTTGCAGTGTGTTCAGCCCTGCCCGTGTGGTTCAAACTATGTATACAAGTTACTGAATCCATGTAAGGAACTGCATGTTTTCAGCTGCTTCCTGACCAGAGAGATAGAGAGCTTTGGCTGAAAAAGATCTTTAGCAGAGACTTGAGGACTTATATATGTGCATGCTGTGTGAGAAAGTTCAGCTGTAAAGATGAGAGATTTGGGAAAAAAGAAAACAGAAACAGACAAATCCTCTGTGTTAAAAAAGCAGTGGAGTTAAGGTGAGATGTAAGAAGTCATGTCAGCAGCTTAAGATGAGATCTACAGGAGGGCATAGTCTGAACCCAAACCACTGATCCCAGATGTCCCTGTTTCACTACTGTACAAGCAGAGTTAAACACCAAAGGTTAGTGAACCTGAGGGAAGAATTAACTTCTTCATTCAGCAGGATACTATTAGAGTTCAGCTGTGCAATGTACTAAATTAAATAAGCTCCAAAGTGTCAACCCAAGTGTCTCCCCATCATTATAGAAAAATAACTCTTTTGAAATCTGAAGAAACAAGATTTTTCTAGAAAGGTGAACCTAGAAAACATACTGTTCATACTGGTACTCTAGTACATGAATCACTGGAATATGCAGTCAATACTGTTGTCATGACTCATGTATAACTGTATATGAATTCACAGATTACTATACCCCCAGCATGCTATATAATCGGCCAGATGGATTATGTCAAGACCTTTATTTGCCTCCAGAATGTTGTACTAGAACAATGGCAAACTGCTCCAGAGAGGCCATTCTCATGCCTAGCACTGTTTATTATTTGCATAGTGTAAGAGTCCCTGCTGCTATTTACAAGGAAATAGCAGTCAAAATATTTAGTTTACATAGAAAGAGGGCCTTTGATACTTCACTTTTTAAAGTTATGCTCCCATAGTATTTGTTCTGCGTATAATCTTTATGACCACCTTCGGGATTATGATTTTTACAATGAGCTTAAAAAAGGAAAAAAAAAAAAAGATGATAAATGGATCAGTGTTGTAAATCTTGAGAGTAGCTCCTACAATAGACAACACTATAACCTACCTGGATCACAGCTGTGCTGGCCATTAATTCTCTTCTTACTCTACTTATAAACCTTTCTTTTACATGGCTATGGATCAAACACCTGGCAATGCTTTGGCCATTTATCTTCTCATAGCCTTTATATCCTGTTTCATCTTCTAAACTTTTGCCCTGAAACCAAAGATAAAAAAACATAGACCCAGTAGAAGGTTTTGGAAAATGATAGAGGGGAAAATATAGAGGTTCTGTGATGGCTGGGAGCTACCACAGGTCACCAGACAAGATCAAGTGCTCAAAAATTGACTTGTCCACCTAGCAGAATAATAAGTAGAGTATACAAGATTCTGAAGGTGGGAAGGTGATGTTCCATGAGAAGTACAATCTGAGAGGAAAACGAGGTCAGAAGATTTGGCAGCTGCTTAAAGAAACTGTGTTAAAAGCAGAGACATAAAGATTGCAACGCAGAGCAAGGACTGCAGCGACAGCCACGTGACTGGAGCTGTGAGTTCTTCAGAAACTTCAAACTCAAATAGCATACATAAATTAAAATCTATGGACAAGCACAGAAGAATAGTACAAATATGTTGATAAGATTTGAAAAGCCACAGCACAAAAAGAAAGGTAATTAGTAGGATACATCAAGAATAATGAAAAATTTCATATAAAAACATAAACTGTTAAAGGAAAATCAAGGACAGAATTGATTCACCACTCGTCTGAGAGAAAGCTATTGACTAATGACCCCAAGAAAGGCAACTCTGTAATGCCTATTTTGCTCTGTCTTCACTAGAAGGGTCAACCGTGATAAAAGAGTTTACATAGTAGCAAAGAGCTGAAAATTCCAGTTAGATGAGAGAAGAAAGAGATTAGGCTGTGCTCAGGTGAGTTAAATGACCTGAGATCAGTGGGGCTGATGGAATTTACCTCACATTGTTCAGGGGATAACTGAAGCATTTCCACAGCCATTAATAACTATCTTTAAGAACTGTGTGGAAGAGGTAAAGTTTTGAAAGACTGGAAAGGCAAGAATAGCAGCTATCTTTAAAGTAAGAAGAAAGAGGAGGTGCAGAATTATGGCCCAATCCATTTAAGTACAATTCTCAAACAAATAGAAGCAGCAAATAGAAGATAAGAAAGAAACAGGTTATAGGCACATGGATTAATCAAGAACAAATCATTCCAAACCAACCTCATTTCTTCTTATAACATGATAAGAGGCTTTGTGAATCACAGAGGCTATACAACTTGACATGAGTGAAGTTTTTACTATGGTAAATGTTAGAGAAGATTTTCAAAAGCATACTAGGAAAATGCAGCCTAGATTAAACTACTATAAGTTAAGGTTCCACAGAACGAGCAAAAGAATCATTTTCAGTCTCTCAGTTAATCGTTGTCAAAATGGAAGACTACATTTACTGCAGATATACAGGGGGTCTCTCCTGGCAAAAGTCCTCTTCCAGAATTTCATTAAATGGCACAGATGCCGGAATAGACACTATGCTCATTAAAGCTGACAATCTGACAAAGTTGAAAAGGGCTGCAAGCACATTAGAGGACAGGCTTAGAAATCAAAATTATCTTGACAAATTGAAGCTAAAGTTTGAAAAAATATGGTGCTGTTCAACAGGGACAAGTGAAGGATACAGCTCTGAGTCAGAAAAAACTACAGAAATCGAGGATGGAGCAAGTGATGTGGGAGCAGTCCAGTTAAAGGATTGGGGTGTAACAGGACGCATTTGCATTAGTATTTCAGTTCTGATCAGATGTAGGAGCAGATGACTATTTTTCAAGCTTTGCTTTGCACCACAGAGAGCTCTTGGAGCATATGAAACTAGGTTCCTTTCCATGAAAGCTGAGCCAGAAGACATACCTTAGGTGCACCCCAATGTGCTACAGCTGCTAATAGGCACTCAGGCTGCGGTACTAGACCAAAGTTAGTCCAAGGCAGAAACCTCTGGCACACAGGTAGTGTGAATATCATGTGCTCAGGACCTCAGGACCAGCTGTTTCACTCCACATCTTGGTTCCTGTTGCCACACACTACTTGTTAAAGTACTCATAGCCCTTTAATGCACCACTTAATGACTTAATGACTATGAATCTGCTGTTCGGTGAATAAGACAAATGTGACAGTGGGATGATGTGTTGTCTATGAGACAAGTGAAGCAATACTTTTTTACATGATATGATCTCAGCAAGAGTACTGCATTCCGTTTTACCACCATACTTTTAATTAACAGTTGGAGCAATTTAGAAAGATCAGAAGAAAGCCATGAGAAAGATCACCACTCTCAGAAGCATGAGTTGCAGGGAAAGATCTGGGGTTGTTTTATCTAGAGAAGAAAAGGGTGAAAGGGTAACAGCTTTCATGTCCAACAAAGGCTGCTGCAAAGAGAAGGGGTATCAATTGACACCTGTGTCTACTGTGGAGAAGGCAATATAGATTACACATAGGAAAATCTGCCTAACAATATGGCTGAGAAAGCAGTAAGCAAGGAAGACTTCAGGATCCACAACGCAGGAAGGTTTTACAAACAGGTTAGACAAGCATCTGTCAGACTTGGTTTAAACATAGTTTATCCTGCCTTAGGGAGGGAGATGGACTAGATAATCTCTTGAGATCACTACTAGAGTTATTTGTCCTGTTTCCTTTTTAAATGTGAATACTAAAATTACTCTTTCCTGCTCCTTTCATCTTGTCTTTCTACCTTTTGAATCATTCCACTGACCTCCCATCTGCTATTTCATGTTACATCTTTCTGATCTTTCCATTATCCACCCCAGTCTATGTCTCAGTCCCATCTCTGCCTTTCCAGTTTTGTCAGTGGACTTCATCTGTGGCATTGCTTCTGCTAGGAAAACCCTCCTTTTTCCCATGTGCAAAGCAATATGCCTCTCTTCATTCAAATTCATACATAACCAAAGTATTTACATATAACTGCTGAACTAAACATTGTACCTTCATTCAGTTCCCCTAGTGTTTATGCAGCAGGTAGAAACAACAGGTTTGCATTTAGCTTCTTTTTTTTCTTTCAGTGCCTCCTTTTATCATTACTGACCAAGTAAACTCAGAAATTACCACCATTTTCCTGAAAATAGGATAATTCAGTGCACAAGAATACAGCGACAATGCAGAAGAGAAAGGACACAGTTAATCACTACAGAAGCTTACATGGATTATCTTTCAAATAACAAAAGGCATCACTAGTGCTCTGATGTTAGAGGGATGGATATAGGTAAAAATATTATGTGTGGATACAAATCTCTATGGCTTTTTCTCAGATAATATATGACTACATATATAAAAGAACAGATAATGATGACTACATGTTTCTTTGCTGGTATTTCTGCTTTCCTCTGGTGCTTTGAGAGCACTCAGCGTAACCTATGGGCACAGAGCAGACCCCCACTGCCATCAGCTGCTTACTGAGACCCCAGTGTCAGCCTTTGGGCTGAGCTCCCAGGCACCAGAATGGTCCTGTGTCCCTTATGATGTACTTCTGCTTCTCATCTTTCACACTGATGTATGACAATAAAATACCTTGCCCTATAGAAAATGAGTATCTTTTCGCATTGCAGCTATTGCTGTCAGGGACTCTGGGAGGCCATTTTCCTTGTTTTGACTTTACACCCACTCAGTTGCCATCAGAGGCTGCATTTTCTTCAAATACACACAGTAAATCCTGAATTTATCTATGCGCTGTCTATGTACTCATAACCTACCACCTGAATTAACCTCCAGAAGTTCACTGCAAAGCCCACAACGTTCTTTTAGTTCAACAACAGCCAGCTGGCGCAAAGGCACATTGGAAGGAAGGAAAAATAGGATTTAGTGGAGAAAATGAAGTAAATTTCTGTCTGTGTTAGAAAGAGGCACGGTCCAGAAGGCCTGGGATTTAAAAGCAAACCTGCCTTGTCTTACCCGTGATTTTCAAAAGTAGCAGATGTACTATTATATTAATATCAGGTTTATAATGTACTTTTAATTTGTTATAAAATTCATTGGTGACCAGTTTATTTCTAATATATAATGTGTACCATCATAAGAGCTATGGGAATCCCTATTAAGTAATTCTTTAAAAGAAAAGGTAAATTCTGCTTACTTTATTCAAGCAAATTGTCTCTCTTGTTAAAAATGGTATTACGATAAATTAGACCACCGGTATTAAAGGCAGCTTTAACTCTCTTCAGCTTTCTATGGAATAATATTCACTGCCTTGTACAAGTCCCTTTATATCTTAGGTAGTGCTCCAAGAAACTGTATTTTGAAAAAAAGAAAGTTCCTTACATTAATTTTTTCTTTTCATCTCCCTCTTTTTCTCTTTTCTGGCAAGACGAGTTCAGTGTTCACTAGCAAATGAGATGTTCAGTATTAGTGAACAACAGAAGCACTTTATAGACTTATTTCTTGCTGGTGGATCCATTTCTAGATGAAATATTTTTATGAGCTCAAACAAAACATAACTTTAACCGATCTAGCAAATGTATTACCTGATAACATCCATCTAAGTTTTGGGTTTTTTCCAGTCTTACTTTGGAGAAGAGAATGATTTGCATAGTTCACTCAGCAATAACTTAATGATTTCCTGAGGGCAAATACAGTTTTCAACTAGACGATCGTGTGTTACAAATAAGTTTTACTTTTCATTTTGGATAGAAGCCTACTTCATTAAAAGGCAAAATTAAGAAGGGAAGGTTGTCTTATTAGGTACTGAGTTGGACCATTTATTAATATTACATATGCAAGTCTTCTGTTCTTTTTGAAATATAGGCTATTCCCAAAAAGGAATTTTATATCTTTAGTCACATTAGAGCCTCATGGGACATCAATAAAGCCCTCAGAGAATGATTTTTAAATATGTCAAAGGACTTTGCATTTGTATGCATGTATCAGAGCACACAAATATGCAAGACATTCAGATGGGTCCCTTTGAGGATCTATTTTCATGCTTAGCGTGTTACTTGACAAAGTACACAGAGTCCAGCTGGGTAGCTGGGACTGCAGCTTCAGGAGAGCTGGGGTTAACACCCTGCTGTGCTGCAAAGCTTCCCGTGGGACCTGCACGAGCCACACAGGCCACGAGCACACAGGTCCTCGGGTCCTTCTCTGCCTGAATCGGTGCTTTCCCCTAATGACCAGAAGCAAACTCCCTCGGCAGCTCTCTAAATCCCAGGGCTCCCACAGCTCGTTGCAAGAACAGTGCTGGGCAGGCACTGATGCCAACTAAGGGCTAGCTAGCTACATATAGAGCTAGTTCAAGCCAAAATCTTCACATATGATTTTCAGAATAAGCATTTCTCTGCCTCTCTTGCTAGTGAAGCTTACACCCTCCAGGACAGGCCAAAAAGATGTATGCATCCCCAACTCACAGCCCTTAACTCTAGATCACTGCAGGGTAGGGGAAATTTCAGACTTGATTTTTTTTACTCACCAAACAAACACAAGTTTTGGGTCAAACAATTTAAAATGATGCCAGATTCTTAAAAAGGAAAAACTGTTCTGGCTAGAGAAAAATGTAAAAGAAAGTTAAGAACATCATCTCACTATTTTTAAATGGCAGAGTTTCATTCTGAACAGTGCTTCACTGAACAATATAAGCAAAGGGTTAATAAACAGCAGTAGCTAAGCAATTGTTTTGGGTCTAGTTAACCATTTCATGCATTTCTTTCCTGAAAATTGGAAAATCAGTTATTTCCACAGCTTTAATTAAGACAGTTATCTGTGATGCAGGGAAAGTCTTGAATCAGGGCTCCTGCAAATTAAATGGCTGCTCTAAATACTAAATTGCTGGCCTGTCCAAGAGAAGGGTCTCTCGAGATCTCCTGTTGGAGGTCTTCCTTTGGGTCTTAGGTTTTCTGGTCTGAGTTCACCTTTTGTAAAGTGAGGACAACAGCATGTGGACCTACTGCAAGACCTTTGGAGCAGACCTTTTTTATTCGGTATTTGTATCATGGGTCTCACTATGCTAGTACAGAGTGTACGTACTGCTATGGCATGGATAATACATTGAAGACTTTGAAGCTTCTAGGTACAGTGATAAAGGAGGATAGATAAAAACCTCAAAGAGAATTTTATTATGAGTAATATATAAATATCAAAAATAAATGTTCGACATTAAATATTCCAATTCCACTGTCCAAATGCTTCACAGGACATTCTTCAGGAAATTGAAGAACAATAATAAAACAAACTGGCACTGACTAGTCATGTTAAGGAAATACTGAGGACAACAGATAGTTTTGTAGCTACTTTTTATAATATCTCTTCTTCAAGTTGTGAGAGACTGAAAGAGTTACTGTCTCAAACATTGTGGTGGGGCAAGTTCTGCTTAAGGATGAACCCTGCCTAGCACCCTGCATAGCAAGGAACCACAGGTGAAAAGAAGCCGATCAGCACTGATCAGCAACAGAACGGGGAGGACGTGCTGGAAGGTGCACAGCTCCATGTGCTGTTGTGCTGTTCTGATGTACTGAGCAGGGCACTCACCACGCATGGAGAAAGATCGCGTCTGCAGGGAAGGTGAATTTAGTCCCCAAACAACCCCTAAGACCCCAGACCCATTTCCCAAAGGCTCACAAACTGCTCATGACACCTAATTAGCCTGAGTTCGAGTGCCTGCCTGAAGCAGGGGCAAGGATGATAAACAGACACAAACTGAAGCCCCACATGCGCAAGCTCACTGAACTGGACCCCTCGGCTGACTGAACCAATGCTGGACCCAGGACCAGTGAAATCCTTCTCTTTTCTCTCGCTCTCTCTCTCTTTTTCCATAATCCCTACACCTTATCCCTTTAGACATAAACCGTTGACCAAGTCTGGGACTAGGAGTGGATTCAGCCGCCCCTGGAGTCTAGAAAGCAAGGGGGTCTGCTCTGAACCTCGTGACTCAATGGGTGTGCTCTCCTTATAGTCTTCCCTGAACTGATCCCCAAATAAGCAAGGCCTGTAGTATACGTTTGGTGATGTATGGTTAGCATGTTACACAGTTTACTGACATAGTTTCATGCCAATTTTGTTGTGAGCATGCCAATTTTTGTGGTGAGCACGCCAATTCTTGTTGTGAGCAAATAAATTTGAGTTTTGTGAGTTAAAGGATCCCTGGTGTCATTTCATCTTAGTCCTGACCTAGGAATCAGCAAATCTGAGTCATCACCCTGAGAAATTGGGATGTGACACAAGTATTTTACAAAAGATCTTCCAGGTTCTAATCTGATCAGAAACACGCTCCTCTTCAATGTTTTTCTATAGCATAAGTAAGCAGAAATTACTCTGAAATGTGTGCAACCCTTGCTGTCTGTGCTCCTGTATCTTTTGCTCCTGGTTTCCCTTTGAGAGAGAAAAACTGCAACGGTTCAGCTGAATGTTAAAATCCATAAAATGGATGGAAAAGAGGGTGCCGTAAGAGATGGAGAGGTGAATATCCAGAACTGTTTTTTAAAAACTGTACAGCAGTCTTCTGAGAGTGTGCATTCAGAAGAGTGTGCAGGAAGCACATTAAGAGGCAAGAAAGCTCTCGGATATTTATTTTGTATAGCCAGAGTGGATACTAACCTTTCATTTTCAAGAAATTGATGTTTTGCTTAGTTTGTTCATATTACTTTTTTTTTTTTAACAGATGAATAAAAATTCTTCCAACACAATGGCTTTGGCTCCTAACACTTCTAACAAAAGAGAGACTGTGTGCATATTTGGAACTGGAGATTTTGGAAGAGCTCTGGGGCGTAAAATGATTCAGTCCGGCTACCCTGTCGTGTTTGGAAGCCGGAGCACACAGACATCCAGCCTGATTCCCAAGGGTGCAGAGGTGTTCAGCCATGCAGAGGCAGCACAGAAAGCTGCCATCATCATTCTAGCAATCCAGAGGCAACATTACAACTTCCTTATACCACTAGCAGAAATTCTGCGTGGAAAAGTCTTAGTGGACGTAAGCAACAACTTAAAAATAAACCAGTATCCTGAATCCAATGCAGAGTACCTCGCTCAGCTGGTGCCCGGTGCTAAAGTTGTGAAAGCCTTTAACACTGTGTCAGCCTGGGCCTTGCAGTCAGGCACATTGGATGCAAGCCGGCAGGTAAGACTGAGCAACAGGAGTTTCCTACATCATAGAGTTATATATCATATGACTTCCTAACAGCTAGACAAAACACACACAGGACATACAAATCAGACAGGCTTGAGATGGTATTTTCACTATAATCACCCATTTCAAATTAGATGTGAGCTACAATTTACTTTTGGCATGACAAGGAGTATCAATAGCTTGCCTCCGAACTTGGTAAGGTGTTTGGAGACACTAGAGAAGCAAGGAAAGAAAGATAGCAGAGCTACAAAGAGAGAGAAGGCAAATCAGGAGGAAATGAGGGTTGCATCAGTTGTTCCTTGGGATTGTAAAGTTAAACAGAAAGGAGATAGGAGGAATATATCAAAGCAAGAAGAAAATGAAGTGAGCAAAAAAAGGGAGTCAAGGGATATGATGGGGCAATAGAATGAGTATGGGCAGCAGAAGTGAGCTGGAAGGTGAATAAATTCATAAAGTTTTCTAAATCAGAATCTATCACCACAGAAGTTTAACACAACAGTGTGTACAAGCTATTTTAACCACTTCCTTAACCACAGGTCAGTGAGCACATAGCTGGTCATGGGCAGCAACACAGCAGCTTACTTGAAGACGTATCATTTATTGCTACCCTGTTTTCTGCCTCTCTGAGGGACAGTGCTCTTGTACAATGCACAAAATCAGCCAGCTACTCCAACCATTGCTAGCTTTGCTTTCTGCTGCCAGATAAATGGTTTTGGCTAAACTAAAGAGCCAAGGACTTCCAAGTCTAGGTTCTACAAGCCTTCATCATATCGACCCGAGCAGAAATTGCCCCCTTTCTCCCAGTTCCAAAAGGAGTATTGTCTTGCACGCTCACAGAAAAGGCTGCTTCTTCACTATTTTAGTAGACTTGGAAAGAAAAATTTAAAATTTTGCTCCTCTTTACTCCTATTGAAAATTTTGATCCTATTTACTGCTACAAAATCTTGTGCTTACAAACTGCTTGCAGGTCTTCAGAAGAGTACGTCAAGTTTTCTAGGCAAAGACTTGTACTAAGTGTGTTACACACTGTTCTTTTCAGAAACAAAATTTTGTCACTTGAAACAATCTCCTTCCCCAAAGAAAAGATTCACGTTCTTAGTTCTTGGGCTTGTTGGCCAAGAAAGTACCTATAGGCTACCTTTTGCCTATATAAATCAGGGACAGCAGGGAAGCCAACTAATAGCCTGGGAAGCTTGTGCTCATCATCCATACCCAGGCAGGATGGCAGTAGAGAATGTCACAAAAGTCTGTCTAAATAAAACTTCTGGGTTTTTTTGGCTGCAGGTGTTTGTCTGTGGAGATGACATGGAAGCTAAACAAATGGTGATGGACATTGTTCGTGCACTGGGCCTCACTCCAGTAGATCAGGGATCCCTCTTGGCTGCTCAGGAAATAGAAAATTACCCTCTGCAGCTCTTTCCAATGTGGAAGTTTCCCATCCTTTTGTCCCTTGCCTTAACTGCTTTCTTCTTCTTCTACTGTTTGGCTCGTAATGTAATTTACCCTTATGTTTATGAAAACAAAGACTTTTCTTTTTTTATTGCAATTTCCATTCCAAATCGGATCTGCCCTATAGTGGCACTCATCCTTCTAGCCTTGGTTTATCTTCCTGGTGTACTTGCTGCAATTATTCAGTTATACAGAGGTACCAAATACCGCCGTTTCCCAGACTGGCTGGACAAATGGATGCTGTGTAGGAAACAACTTGGACTAGTAGCCTTGGCATTTGCTTCTCTGCATGTTTTGTACACTCTTGTTATCCCAATTCGCTCCTTCGTAAGATGGAGACTCGGCAGCCAAATCATCTCCCAGGTAGGTTTTGTTCCCTGCTCTGTGTCTTCCTTTCTTCTGTCCCTGTAACAAATACTACCTTCTATCTTGAGCTTCAGAAATTTATGCGGACATTCTAATGTTCTTTACAATAGGGTTGTTTTCCCAGTTTCTGTGTTCCTTTTAACCAGTGGTATATCCAATGTTTGTGGATATTAGGTTGAGTTGAGGGGATTTCTGGCCTCAGTCTTCCTCCTAGATAGTTTATATATTAATAAAATAAGCAGGGAAAATTTAAACATTAAGAGTAATTTAAAGAAACATATTTCCCTATTTCACCATGTACCTTTAGAATGGCACATATTTTGACTTTCTGGCCTTATTTAACAAAAGATCACATACCTGTCCTCAACACTACATCTACAGCAGTGTAAAACATGCACCACAATTATGGGTACATGGAACCTATATGTAATATAATGCCTCTTCTGTTTTTTGAGTAGGCGTTCAAAGTAAATCTCTGATGATTTTCAGAGAGTTAATGTATAACGTTTATCTCCTAGTTACTTTAAAGGATATTTTTCTGTATATTCATCCTAAAACTGCTATCACTGAGATATACCTGGTCTTCTTTTCTTCAGGCACTGAACAATAAAACAGAACCACTCAACACCACAAACGCCTGGCTTAGTGACTCTTATTTGGCTTTGGGGATTTTAGGATTTTTTTTATTTGTTCTTCTGGGAATAACTTCCTTGCCTTCAGTCAGCAACAATGTCAACTGGCGAGAATTTCAATTTGTACAGGTAAGAAAGAGACTTATTCTAAAACACCTTCTTGCCTTATCAACTATGACCACAGGCACATTTACTAGAGACTTAAGGCTTTCCTCCATTAGTATCTCCAAATGTGACGTGCACTATCCACCATCACACAGTGAAAAAAGAATCTACATGGCTGTACAGCTCACCCGTAAAAAAACACAACTGCTCTGGTGGCTGATTATGGTACAACTGGGATTACTGCATTAACAAGAGAAAATTGTGAAGATATGAGCTCCTAAATTACAAACAGAAAGCTAACGTTGTGGAATTATCAAATTCCACAATTATACTAAGTCACAAAATATTTTAGCCATTTATTGGGCTAATTTTGTTGGTTTACAAGATAATTCAGTTAAAATGGCTCTGAAAAATGACTTTATTACTCAGATCCTCTCAATGCCAAGCATCTAAAGAGAAGCTGCAGTTTCCGCAGACTCTAAAAACTGCTGTGCCTATAAGCAGGCTGCCCTTGGTAACACTACAATCTCAGCCCCCTGTTCAGAGGAAGCTTGGTGCAAGCTGCCGTGCCTCTGCAGGAGCTGGGCTGGCAGGGGCAGGGAGGCAAGGGAAGGGGAAATTACTGTCAATGAATGTTTTATCAAGGCCAAAAACTTGCACAGTATGGTACTTCTGGATGGACTAGTACTAGAGCATATAAAAGCTTGGATGTCTCCACTGAATTTCAACATTTTCTCTGCATTTTCACAAATAGGACAACCAGTAGGCAGTATCTGTGAGCTAGCAAAAATTATCAGGATTGTTGATGGAGGAAAAAAACAAAGTGTGTTTCACCTAGATCCATTTGAATGAATCTTCATTAAAAAACAATAAGAGCCTTTATATTATATAAAACGTTTTAATTTCAGCAGTCCCCAATTAGCCCCAAAGTTTGCACATTCCACAAAGCTTACTGTGTCCTGTAAAGTGCATTTGTTCTGGTTTAATTTACTGTTTTAATGTCCCCTTCTTTCTTTCTGTGCTTTGTTCTCCCCTAGTCCAAACTGGGATATCTGACACTGATTTTGTGCACTGCACACACACTGGTTTATGGTGGAAACCGGTTCCTGAGCCCATCATCATACAGATGGTATCTTCCAAACGCCTATATGCTTTCTCTCATTTTTCCGTGCATTGTACTGGTTGTCAAATTTGTGCTGATATTGCCTTGTCTAGACAAACCTCTCACGCGAATTCGACAGGGCTGGGAGAGGAATCCGCAATACTCAGAACCGTCAAATTACATTATCAATAAGTCTGCTGTATAATTAGACTAACCTGTGTTATCAAAAAGAAGAAAAAAAAATATTATGAAGGCATATCAAAATGAAGTCCTGAGCCTCCTTTATCTGGAGAGTGAGAGAAAAAGTGGAAAATTTGGCCAGGCCCTGAGTAAAATAAAGCCACCCCAATGACAAGCTTAAAATACAAATCAAATGAGGCCATTTTGTTCCTGCACCCCAGGCATGCTTTCACACAGGTGCAGGCCCTCTTTTGCTCAGTATATCCCCCCTTGCCTATTCACCCTCCATTCCTAAGAAGGGTATGAGAAAAGTAAGTGGTGCTCCGTGTCCCTCCTCTGTCGTTCCAAACCTCCCCCAGGGCTGGGCAGAACCAGAGTAACCTTTGGTGTTAGATGGTGTCTGCTCTTCTTCCCTATCCTGCCCAATGAGACTCAGGTCTACATGCACCTACACACACCCACATGCACACGTGCATGAACACACACCCTGCTTCCACCCCCAGATGCCACCAGCACCCATAGAATGAGAGCAGGATGGATGCTGGCTGAGGAAGAGCTCTCTTCCTCCCAGTACTAGTTTATTATCCTCTGTTGATATCTGATCCAAGAGACCTATGTTCATATCTTAGAGACAGCTGAGTAAGATTTGTTTGGTTTGTGTACAGGAACTCTAACGTTCAAAGTATACGGGTCAAGGGTTACTGAACCCTTGCTTTTACTGCTCTACCAGAAACTCAGGTGGCAAGGGGTTGGAGGAGAGACCAGAATGGCAGAAAGATGTGACATGGGCTCACAAGCCTAAGCTCCTCATGTATAGGCAGAAAGTGGTCAGTGATTTTTTTTGTGTAAGCAGTGCATTATAAGGAAAGAAACTGAAGGAAAATCCTATTATATCAAGGGGTTGTATAATAAGTCATGGTTATATCTCATAAAGATAATATTGCTGTTTTTTTTTAAAAAATAAAGCTTTGGATGTAATATTACAGATATTCTATGAAAATATACATATTTTAGCCACAATAAAGATTGTTTTTTACAGTGTTGAGCTCTGTTATCATTTCTGGAATGTCTTCTGATACAATGCAGCTGCTGCTATGCCCAGTTGCACAAAAGTGTTGGAAGGCCTTGGGGCAAGGTATAAAATGGGATCCTGTCTTCAGCCAGCTGCCTGGGCTCACCTTCCCCCATTGTTGTTTGCTCCTTGGATGCTCACGTAAGCAGATCTTTGTGTAGTCATCAAAGTGGGCTGAGAATGTTGTGGAAAAACAGGATCCAGCTGGGATGGTGACCCCCCTGTTTAATTGCAAACAGAGGATCTGACAGCCTCCTTTGCGTTGGAGAATAAAGAAAAGGCAAACTGTGTTTGTTTTTATAGGAAGAGAATTGCTTACCATCTTTTGTCTCTCTGTTGTTCTCCTCCCTGTCCATACAGAGGATAAATACTCATGAATACAAAAGTATAAGCATGCTAACTAGTGTAGCTAACTGTACTTTCAAACAGGCACTATCAAGCAGATTTAAAAAAAAACAACCTATCTGAATGATACTTCTCAAAACATTTCTCAAAAATTGAGTCTTTTTTAGTTCTGGACATACATCCTCTCTTCATGTCATCCTCTGGCCCAGAAAGAACCTGTTCTTAATACCCAAAAGAATGCTAAAGCAGCCTGGGCTATCAGCAATTGATGGAGCCAGATTTCTTGGAAATAATTCTGTCACCAAGTACTCTTACTAACCAGCACTGGTGCATATGTCATACTTGGCATATCATAAGCTGATATGCATATGTTGATGTAGGTCTATGCAGAAGTTTTTTCCTTGACCCATCCCATGATGGAGTAGTACTCCATTTCAAGCTTCTTTCAAAGATATTCCATGTTAATCTTACAGAATCATTTACTGCAGAAGGGATCAGGTATAGACTCAAAAGACCTAAGCAACAACACTGTTGTGAGGATGCCTATAATAACTCTTTACAGCTCCCTAAAGAGAAGAGGCAGAAGCAGCAGCGAGAAGAACGAGACAGAAAGAGAGAGTAGGTATGTTTATGTGTATATATAGGTAGAAGAGAAAGAGACAGACAGAGCAGAAAATAAGTAGCAGCAGCCTAGAGTGATTACCCTCTAGATTTGCCATTTTGGGGTCAAATTCTGGCCTCAGTAACAGTTACTCCAGATTTATGTTATTACAAATAGTAACAGTTCCAAGACACTAATACAGATTGGGGGTTTTTTATTACTTTTTAAAGGCTTTATTTTCAGGGCTTCTGCCTAACCCTGTACAGATCTAAAACCTGCCCTTTTCCCTCTCTCACAGCTGAACCGATAGGCTGGAGTTTAAACTACAACAGTCGTGGCAAGTAGCACCCATTTAAAAGCTATGCTTTATGAAATACAAACATTGCAAATGCTCTGACTCCTTTCCTCTCATTGAACAGGCTCCTTTGTGTTTCTGAGTGCCTTGTGTTAAAGAGAAGCACAGGCCAAACCAGGTCTTCTTTACTTTTGCTGAGAATTAGTGCAAAGTAACTGCAGCATGACTGAATACTGCCTGTACATTGACTCACTACTAAATCATAGTCTCAAACATGCACAGGACTGTAGCTCCTGCAGTAAAGACAAAGGAATTTCTTGAGGGACTGATATCATGTTGCTTTTGTTACGCTAAAACACAGGCCAAGATATACTGAAAATGCTAAGCAGCTAGGTATGATTTGCAATTTGCTGTTTACTCCAAGAACAAAGTGCCAATATCTGCTGTGTACAAACCGAGGAGACAATGCTGTTTGTTTGTTTGCACGGGGTGCAGGCAGCAGCTCTGAGGAGCTGATCCAAAGCCCTTGCATCTGAAGTCAGCAGCAGGCTCTTTGTTGACTTCAGTAGATAATAGGTCAGATCTCCAGCAGCACTTGTTTTTCCAGTCAAAGTGAGGGATTTCATATCCTGTTATTCTTGGGCAGCTGGGGAGTATTTGCTTCACAAATTTACATATTTATTTCCAGAACATTGTAGAGAAAACAAATTCCTTCAGTAATCTTACATGATAGTTAAACTAAAAGCATTCGATGGAAATATTTTTAAAACAATAGCCAGTGTTATGAAAAATGTTGGTAGCTTGTATACATTTCTCATGGCTGAGCTCTTCATATTTTAATATTTTTTTAATGTACTGACAAAGCCTAGTCAGAGAGGAGATCAGAAAGACCATGAAATGAATTTTGGAAGAGTGTTTTCCATATGGTTCCCAGAAGCCAAGAAGAGCCTTTATGTGCATATGTACATAATGCCATTCTAAGAATTCCTGCAGGAATAAAGCATTGACTCTCAAATCTACTACTAAATCAGAGTCAACACTTAGAAAATATAAATCACAGCTCTTTAAATAAATCATCACATGGATATTGTCATGATCACAACTAAGCTTGGACTTCATTGCATAATAAAGATTTATTCTGATGGAGAGCACTGCAGCATAGTGTGATTTCTAGACCTCTACATCCTGCACGATGTGGCTAATTTAACTTCCTTTTGCCTTTTTGTTATACCCAGGGAATATCCATTTCAACAACAAAAAAAAATGCACTTATTAGTGAAAAGAAATTATTTTAATTAATTTGATTTACTTGAGACAGTAATGGGATGTCAGACACGCACTGGCCCCAGGGGATGCAGCTCACACCACAGATACTGCTGGATCTTCAGCCACAGAGATCTGAGCAATTCCCCTCAGTTCCACCACACCACACTGTGGGTCCCGAGATCTGCAACTTATTTTTGCTCTACAGCATGACCTTCTGTCAGCCTTCTCCACCTCATCTAACAGTCACTTCTCACTCTAAGACATGACTGTTCATGACCCAGTCTAGAAAGCCCCTTTTTTCCAGCATGTCATGTTTTTGCGGCTTCACTCTTGTTACCTCCTAGCAGACACAAGATTTTACAAGAGCATCTCTTGTCTCAAACACTGGTGAGCCTGTTTGTCTCACTAGTCCAAATAATGAACTGGTGAATAGTATGAACACTCACAGGAACTACATAACATAGGTTCAGCTGCTCTTCCATACTATGATTAACATATTTAATAAATCTTCGGTGTTCCCATAATAGCCTAAATATGGCTTCTCTTCCACGTGCTATGGAAGATTTTCTCTCTTCCAGAGACTCTTTTTTTCCTCTGCATTCTACATGCTTCTGTTGTGGATCTCCATTTGTATTTCTAATTCCTGACATTAACATGAATGATTNTTAATATATATATATATCACCATGATAAGAAAAACTGCACATCTCTTATTGTTGCACATTGCCTTAGTTTAATGTTCTTGAATCTGGGAATCCAGAATTGACATAAATATTAGCTATGACAATAATAGACCCCTGGCATATTATTTTCTTATGAGGAGCCTCAGTGCTACAAAAAAATACACTGCAGAACCTTGAGAGGACATGCACAGACCTCGGAGAATTGCATGAAACTTAGCTAATGTCTCCAAATGCTGCAAACCAGAAATGGTTATTTATTTATCTTTAATGGCTTCACACACATCCTTTATTCCTATCTCTCTTTTTGCTTCCACATCCAGATTTGCTTATTATTTGAGATTCATTCAAATACAGCCCCTTCACTGTGCTTGCTTCTCTTCACACTTGCTCAGATTTAATCTAGGGAAAGCTTAACTGCAATCAGTTGACTCAAGCTATTAAACATCAGTGCAGAGGCCTTTCCTAGTTTATTACCCATTATTTTTTTTCCCCCCAGTTTTATGGAAGATGAGAAAGTGTAGTCTCTATAAATCTCTCTTTAGAGACTTCAGAAAATAGATAAATGAAAAATGAAAAAATGTTAAGTTATTGTAATACGCTTATCATTGTAGGACACAAGTGGTTGAACACCACCAGACCAAAATAGAATGTCCCAAAACAGGCATGTTTGGGACAGATTATCTATGACTGAGTGCTGGCATAGAAGGAGGGAGGTATTTTCAAAGAATCATTCCCGACAAAAATATACGGAATGAAAGTTAAAAATTTATTAGAATGAGAGAAGGAAAGAAGGAAAAAGACAAACCTGTTTTTCGTCTTTCCTACTGGCTCCATGACAGAAAATGTCACACATTTTTTTGGTTGCATTGTACCAATTTTTTCAGTACCTTATAAATAATTAAATGAAGAGTTTTATCTTGGCAGCCCCAGAGTCCAAGCCATGTTTTAGAATCCCACCATGGCCTTCTTTCCCCAGTCTAAACTGGTACAAATCAGCCTATTTTCTCATCCTGTACAACAACCTTTCCAAAGGTAGCTGCCACTCCACACCACCCCACTCACTGTTGAGCAGCAGCAGTAGCAAACCCATCTGTGCATCAGGCACAGGATTTACATGGCCCAGTAGTGAATATAGCTGGAAAAACTGTTTCCCCAGGGGAGGAGAATCAGGAGAGATGCCCGTCCTCCAACTGGTCAGATACAGGACAGAGACTGGTTAACGGACTGCTCTGTTTCAATGTTGAGACACCATCATCTTCATTTTATAGCTAAAGAACTGAAGCAAAATCAAACACAGGACCTCAGTGAAGAAAGGGTAAACCATTAACATGGCATGAATGGCATGAAAATTTGAACCAAAGGAAACCCTACAATACTCGACGAAGAAGACAAGTGAGAGCTGGACAGGGTGAGCAGAACTTGACAAGGTGGCCGGAGGGCTAGTCCCTGAGATGAAGGAGGGGACAGGGCAGCTTCCCCCTCCCTGCCTAGTTAGCAATGAACCAGAGCTTCAGGAGCCCCGGGACAGGACAGATGTGGTGCCCCCTTCCCTCCAAACCGGCCCAGGCAATGAAAGGGGATGGGTGCAGAAGTAATTGCAGGGAATTATGTTAAATGCATACAGGATTATAGTTCATTTGTTTTGCTTGCAGCTTCTGTTTTCCAAACCCGTAAGTAAAGATCAGAAAACAAATCCCATCTTTAATTGGATTGGTCTAAAGGTCAAACCTCAAGTCACACTGCAGAAACTCCAGTCTTGTTTTACTATCAAGCCTGACTAGCATTGTTGAGCTACATAAATCCAACAACTTAAGATACTCAATCTTGCCAGAGCCTGACGGATACCTCCTCTCCAGTTACAGAAGTCTGAGAGAGATGAAGGGGCTTGTGCAGCTACATGCTGACTTTTAGGACAATAGTGAATACCCAAGCATCACTGAATATCTTGAATCACTGAACACCTTCTAGCATCTCTTCTTCAAACAGACAAACACCCATGTTTCCTGGCAAAGCTGTCTTCCCTGTCTTTTACAAAGAAGCTGACACTTAGATTCACACTTAACTGCCATCACAGACATATCCCAAGTTTTTTTAATGATCCCTGTGTCAGTGATTCATACAACATCATGTAGGAAGTCAGAGGCAAGAAGAGGAATTGGATGCAAGTTTCCTGAAGCTGAGGATAGTTCTCTAATTATGAGGAGCTTTACAGATTAGAGAGCCAGAAGGCAACCTTATGATTAGCTATTCTCTCTTCCTGCAGAACACGGGCTGTAGACACTGCCTGAATTAATTCCTTTCTGAATTATCAGGAGTTGTCATATTTTTCAGTTCACAGACCCCTACAAATTTTCCAACAGTAATGCAGATTGCTGTAAAGTTTAAGCTTCCTGACAACATGCAGTTTTATCCTAGTTACCATTTCTTATTGCTGGCAGGTAATCCATTAAAACAGGCTGAAAACTCCTGAATTAAAGATACTCTGAAAGAACTGCTGAACTTGATTTAAACATTAGAAAATTCACCACAACTTTTGGCAAATAATTTTGACAGCTGATTACCCTCACTTCAATATATACAATAATATATATACATAGCCTGAATTTTTAACTGTAGTATTCAGGCAACATAATTTATTATTTCCATGACTTATCTGAAGTGTCCAGAATTGTGGCTATATATGGAACACACATCTTACCCCAGAGAAGAAGCTCAGGTGTAAGAAGAAAAAGTGTGATTTTATATATATATTTATGGAGAAATGTAAATCATACTGGTCCTACTGCATATGTGGAGATATAACCACACACTAAAGTCTCTTGATGATGACAATGAAAGATTCAACTTTTTTCATTTTGAACTTAAAAAAACCTAAATAAAGTAAGAAATGAAAAATATTAACAGTCACTGCAGATGATAATCTCAAATTTGAACATAATTTCACAAAAAACAAATGCTAATAAAAATTTCTTAATAACACTGTGAAAACAGCTAGTATGTTACCTGCAGAATTACAGTTTTTGTAGCCTACTCTGGTAAATTCATATGAAGAACAGCTACTGCATAAGTAGGTTTCGAGGGAGTTTCTCAGGAATTAGTTGCAGGCCCACCATTACACATAACAAGTCTAAACAAATATAAAGCATTGCTGAGGAAATGTGCAAGCTATATTACCCTGGAAATCCCTATGAGCCACACATGGGAGCTACTTGATGAATGGTACATTTTCAGCCACGACACCATTGAATCCAGCTCTGCAAAAGGTCATTGTAGAGGAAAAAAAGACTGCGTGCCACGCTTCCAGCCCTAGGAGATGTAGCCTGGAAAGCACTGTCTAAAAACCATTCACAGAGGGCCTACTAAAAAGGGTTATGAACCATGTTCAAATATGCAAGGGGAGTAGGAAAGGGAGGAAAGGAGAAAGATCTAACATGGTCTTCTGATTTTCAGACATAAAGGGAAAGGAAGGTACTCAACTGCTGCAGAGAGCAATGGCTGCACACTGTTGAACACTGTGAAAGGGACAATGAAGACTCTGGAGAAAAGTCCATTACACCAAAAGTGGTGTAAGAACGTGGAAATATTCCTTACATTTACAGACTACAGGAATTTAATTCATTTCAGCAAAAATGTTAGAGGTGAATGCAATAAAACATACCCAGGTCACTATCCTATTGATGAAATTTAATAATCCAGTAACTGGACAAGTGGGAAAAAGCAGCTCATGTGTTTTATGAAACAGCAGAAAAAAATACAAGCTATAAAAACATATGCAACTCTGGGATTGTTTAACAGAGCAGCAGGTGTGAGAAAAGCATAGAAGGAGTTATCACATAAGCTTCAGATAAAACCACAAGTGTACTCAGACAGCTTTAACTCAGTTCAAAGGTGCAACTCTATTTAAATCACTATACCCAGAGGCTGAGAGTAAAGAAACTTGTTCAATTCTTCCCAGGTTTAGGTATTTGACATTTGATGCTGTTGCACTTACTTTCAAAGAACACACATAAGGAAATATATGGCTCCATTACAACTTCTGTTTCCAAAGAAAAAAGAACATGAAAACTAATAAGCTGTAAATGCTTAGGTTAGGAGAAGTATTAGAACTATTAGAGAGACAAAGCACCAGTATCAAATATCATTATCCCAGCATGAGAAAGATACAACAAAAATGCTTGGAGTTAAAACCATACAAATTTAGATTAAAAACCTTCTGGTTGTGCCTTGAAGACTGTATTGGGTTTGTGTGGCAGGGTTTTGGTAGCGGGGGAGGGGGCTGCAGGGGTGGCTCCTATGAGAAGCTGCTGGAAAGCTCCCCCGGCTCCAAGTCAGACCTGTCTCTGGCCAAGGCCAAGCCCATCAGTGACGGTGGTAGTGCCTCTGGGAGAATGTATTTAAGAAGGGGAACCTGCAGTGTAGAGGGGAGTGGGATGTGAGAGAAACAACTCTGCAGATAGCGATGTCAGTGAAGAAGGAAGGGGAGGAGGAGCGCCGGAGGAGGTGATGGCCCTGCAGCCCGTGGTGAGATGGCAGGCTGTCCCCCTGCAGCCCAGGGAGGTGAATGGTAGAGCAGAGGCCCACCTGCTGGCTGTGGAGGAGCCCACACTGGAGCAGAGGAATGCCCCCAAAGATGGCCATGACTCCATGGGAAAGCCCATTCTGGAGCAGTCTGTTCCTGAAGGACTGCAGCCCATGGAAAAGACCCATGCTGGAGCAGTTCATGAAGAACTGCAGCCTGTGGGAAGGACCCATGCTGGAGGAGTTCGTGAAGGACTGTCTCCCGTGGGAGGGACCCCACAATGGAGCAGGAGAAGAGTGTGAGGAGTCCTGCCCCTGAGGTAGAAGGAGCGGCAGAGACAACATGTGATGAACTGACTGCAACCCCCATTCCCCATCCCCCTGTGCTGCTGGTGGGAGGAGGCAGAGAAAATTGGGAGTAAAGTTAAGCACAGGAAGAAGGGAGGGGTGGGGGAAGGTGTTTTAAGATTAGGTTTTACTTATTATTATCCTTGTGTGGATTTGATTTGTAGTAAGTTAAATTGATTTTTTTTTTTTCCCCAAGTTGAGTCTGTCTTTTGCCCATGACCATAACTGGTGAGTGATCCCTCCCTGTTCTTGTCTCAACCCATGACCTTTTCTTTATATCTTCTCCTTCCCATCGCACTGGCGGGGTGGGGGGGGAAGGAGTGAGTGAGTGGCCTCATGGTGCTTTGTTGCCAGCTGGGCTTAAACCACGACAAAGACAAAAACAGTGAGAATAATTATCCTTTTATTATCAGGTGAGTATTCTTTAGCATGGGTGGATTCACTGTCTCTTGCAAATATTAGATCAAATGTGGATGCTGGTGTGGATGCTTTAGTCAAGCCTAAGTCACTGAGTTTAGCATACAGACACCAGCATTAGATGAAATGCTAATTGCCCATCTAATGCAAAAGGTTACACTGCATCACAAAATGCTTTTTTGTTCTTTAAAATGTGGGAATGAGTGTATGAATGCTACCACTTGCATACCTCTTGCTTATTCTTCTGAGACTTCCTAAAAACAGACAAATGAAAAAATGATCATGCTGTTTCATCATCTGCTGCTTTCCCCACATGGTTATGGAAAAAAAAAAAAGTGAAGAATTTCTTAAGTAGGTCACTCTAGCAGAAGCACAGAGTATATGTAAATAAAAAGCCATGGATTTTCCCCTTAGCTATCTGGAGAGAAGTTCCAGTGATCAGTCCAAACACTGTTTCTGTCAGAGGTGTGCCAGGAAAAACATTGAAATAAATTTAGCCAAAAATATAGTAACAACAACTTCATAAGTAGGGACTTAGTTTTTAGAAAATACACAGTAATAAACTAACTAAAATCAATCTGTTACCTATGGCAGAAGAAGCAAGCTAAAAAAGGAACACAGTGCAAGAACTAGGTGCAGCGCTAATGCATTCTGTGAACGTGCCTTAAATCCCAATCTTGGATGTAATAAATGCTTAAATAAGATTACTTCTGCTGAATATTCATGCTGTAATTAGTTGAATTATGGAAGTTCTACCTAAAGATTTTACAAATTAAATAAGTGGAAAGACTCAAGAGGGAAGAAAAAAAAGTCTTGTTTGTTTATGAGGAGGTAAAGAGAAGCGTACAAAGGCAGACAGAATCAGAGGCATCTGAGCACTGTTGACATCCTGAGCTCTAACTCCTGCATCAGAAGAAAATCAAGTCCCTCTCTTTACCTAACATATATCTACATTGAAGACAACCTTTAAAATCAGATCTTTCAGCCAGGACAACGATACACCTTAACATGCCTCCATGTTTTATTCCAGAGAGGAAGAGGGCAGTATTTGCAGGGAATTGCCTTCTGACTAGTTTTATTAACAGACTTCATGAGGGAAACAAAATAAAGCACTTACTTAATCTATACGCATTCTCCATCCCCCTCTACCCCACTTACTTAAGGAAAGCAAACCTCCAGAGGAAGCAGACTTATTTACTTCTCAGATGGAAAAAGCCCGGCCACTTCTACAAGCATGAAGACAGATATCTGTGACCTCCTCTCCCAAGTAAGTTTTCAGCAGAGAGCTTCACAAGACTGTTCACTGATTCAGTCTTCACATCATCGTAGGTTCCTGTGCAAAATAAATAGGACTTTGCAGGTATAACTCACTGTGCCCAGTACCAGTGAAGTGGGAACCCTTAAATCCAAGATAATGGTGGTCACGATCTATCATACAACCATCTTACATGTCAGAACTACTATGGAGTTGGCTCTGCCCTGAATATGTTTGCAGGTTTCTTAGACTATGGCTTTTAGGGTTTTTTTCCCAGTCTTTAATATTTTCATTAGCCTCCACTCTAGAACATGATGAGAACACTAGTTTTGATCAATTTTGTGAAGCATGTATGTGAAACATGTATGTGAAACGCTGACAATGCTTTGCAGTGTTAGATTTGGCGGTATTATGCTTAAGCTAAATCCTCAGAAAGCTATACTAGATATTAGCTAATAGGAAAGGTGATGAAAAACACCAGAAATGAACGAAGACACAAAACCTGTGGATGAAAGCAGAAAAGGAGGAGGATGGGAACATCCTTAGACAGTTATACAAACATCCTAATCCAGAAGAGTGTGGAGCTGACTGTGCTTATCCACAGCTTTGTTGGCTTCACAAGGGCTTTACCCAGCCATGGGAGCCCATCCATGAATGGGCACTGCCCAGACTGGGCTCCCACGTCTGACAGCGTCTTCAAACTTCAAAGAGCCTTTTTTTAGTGTTTGCTGCCACCAACCGATTGCTCTAACTTTTACTTAAAGAAAATTCAAAGGGAATTGGAAAGCTTTGCTGTAAACTTGCAGCATACTCTTAGACAGCTCAAGGCCAATTCATCCCTGGGTGTAACGTCAAGCATGCACAACACAAATGCAAAACAGCTAGTGATTATTACCATCTGTAAAGATTGCTGGAGCAGGTAGATTATATAAAAATATGTATTGTTAATGACAGTACAGTTATCAGAACAGCAAAAAAATAAAGTTCTGTAGCTAATTAGAGAGCCTTAAACTTTTTGAAGCACAGAGTACAGCAACTGACAGCCCATCTGACCTCTTTACTCTTTTACCCTTTTAACCATAAGCCCTATGCACAGTTTCAAACAACATATGTGGATGTCTAACTAAGAGGTGATGTAGAACCCTTATTTTATTTTCCTGAAAATTCTAATCATTTTACTGAAAGAATAAGGAAGAATCACCTATAATGTACATGCTAACAATGTTCAGCTACAAAAGAGCTGGAAAAGAAAGAAGCATCAATATGACAACAAGAAAAAAGTGTACAAGACATCTGACAAACCTGAAATAAGAACAATCTGTATAGCATCAGCTGTCCTGACAGCCATGGTACCATGTCCTGAAGCTCAATGCATCAAAGATGAGTGTGTTGATACATTATTATACAGAGCTGGCTAATGATTTCTGACTTTACTTGACTAATCATGACCTTGTTTGTAGACAGTGCTCACACTTTCTAGGTAGACAAAAAGATTCTCACCCCCAACAGATGGAAGAGAAATGATCGCAGTGCTCTAGTTCATATAAAAGATGGCAAAAAGGAATACTTTAAGTGGCAGTCTTATAGCTAATTTTAGAAATTACACTGCTTAACCAATCTAGTTATTGAGAACTATCATATCCAAACATTTAGATATTAGCCAAACACTTCAAAGTGGCTTTCCAAAACTATATGTATGAACCGATGCTACGTTTTTTCCGGTAAGAAAACCTATATATAATCTCCTAAACCACTGTTAGATATTTAAAAAGGGAGTTTGCCACAAAGAACGGCTCAGGAACATTACAGCTTCTATTACAACTCAGCACTGAGACCCAAGGAGCTGCTCCCGCAGCAGGTACCTGAGGCCCATCTAGGTGGGTTCCGTTTCTACCTTTGGCTGAGCTTGTATTTGTATATGGTAAAAACCAGGCATACGTTAGAAAGCCATCGAGCACGGGCTGATGCGCCAGTATTAGAAGTACCAGTGTGACATCTGGTGGGTACTTTTTGGGACAGCAATAGGCTGATTCCTTCAATCTTTAGCAACTCAGAAAGGTTGTAAGAAACGGAGCAAAAAAGCTAACATGAGGAACAAAAAAAACCAGAATAGACTATATATGTGAGGAAGAAATATTTACAAACGCCACAGCTAGAGGAAGAAATTTTGTGTTCACTGACATTGCTTTAAGAGTGTACTCAAGTATGATAAACTTTTGTGACAGGAACTGCAAATACATCTTGTTGGCCGCCTCAGGATGTGTGTTGCAATATTTGAAGAATTTTCAACACACACACCATGTAGTAAGAGAAACA